>CAWVNZ010003057.1:0-88000 GCA_963930735.1 Dioctria linearis
CAATCTCTGGCGTAATTAAAATTTGCGACAGTAGAAAATAATTTTTTGAATAATTTACTATAGAAAAGGCAATCCCTGGCGCAATTAAAATTTGCGACAGTAGAAAATTATTTTTTGAATAATTTACTATAGAAAAGGCAATCCCTGGCGCAATTAAAATTTGCGACAGTAAAAAATTATTTTTTGAATAATTTGCTATAGAAAAGGGAATCACTGGCGCACTTAAAATTTGCGACAGTAAAAAATTATTTTTTGAATAATTTACTATAGAAAAGGCAATCCCTGGCGCACTTAAAATTTGCGACAGTAAACAATTATTTTTTGAATAATTTACTATAGAAAAGGCAATCTCTGGCGTAATTAAAATTTGCGACAGTAGAAAATTATTTTTTGAATAATTTACTATAGAAATGGCAATTCCTGGCGCAATTAAAATTTGCGACAGTAGAAAATTATTTTTTGAATAATTTACTATAGAAAAGGCAATCCCTGGCGTATTTAAAATTTGCGATAGTAAGAAATTAATTTGTGAGAAATTTACTATAGAAAAGGCAATCCCTGGCGCAATTAAAATTTGCGACAGTAAAAAATTATTTTTTGAATAATTTGCTATAGAAAAGGGAATCACTGGCGCACTTAAAATTTGCGACAGTAAAAAATTATTTTTTGAATAATTTACTATAGAAAAGGCAATCCCTGGCGCAATTAAAATTTGCGACAGTAAAAAATTATTTTTTGAATAATTTACTATAGAAAAGGCAATCCCTGGCGCACTTAAAATTTGGGACAGTAAAAAATTATTTTTTGAATAATTTACTATAGAAAAGGCAATCCCTGGCGTAATTAAAATTTGCGACAGTAGAAAATTATTTTTTGAATAATTTACTATAGAAAAGGCAATCCCTGGCGGATTTGAAATTTGCGACAGTAAGAAATTATTTTTTGAATAATTTACTATAGAAAAGGCAATCCCTGGCGTAATTAAAATTTGCGACAGTAAAAAATTATTTTTTGAATAATTTACTATAGAAAAGGCAATCCCTGGCGCACTTAAAATTTGCGACAGTAAAAAATTATTTTTTGCAAAATTTACTGTAGAAAAGGAAATCCCTGCCGCAATTAAAACTTGCGATAGTACAAAATTATTTTTTGAATTATTTACTATAGAAAAGGCAAACCCTGGCGTAATTAAAATTTGCGACAGTAAAAAATTATTTTTTGAATAATTTACTATAGAAAAGGCAATCCCTGGCGTAATTAAAATTTGCGACAGTAAAAAATTATTTTTTGAATAATTTACTATAGAAAAGGCAATCCCTGGCGTATTTAAAATTTGCGACAGTAAGAAATTAATTTGTGAGAAATTTACTATAGAAAAGGCAATCCCTGGGATATTTAAAATTTGCGACATTAAAAAATTATTTTTTGAATAATTTACTATAGAAAAGGCAATCCCTGGTGTATTTAAAATTTGCGACAGTAAAAAATTAATTTGTGAAAAATTTACCTGGCGAAATTGAAATTTGCGAGAGTAAAAAATTATTTTTTGAATAATTTACTATAGAAAAGGCAATCCCTGGCGTAATTAAAATTTGCGACAGTAGAAAATTATTTTTTGAATAATTTACTATAGAAAAGGCAATCCCTGGCGTAATTAAAATTTGCGACAGTATAAAATTATTTTTTGAATAATTTACTATAGAAAAGGCAATCCCTGGCGCACTTAAAATTTGCGACAGTAAAAAATTATTTTTTGAATAATTTACTATAGAAAGGCAATCCCTGGCGTAATTAAAATTTGCGACAGTAGAAAATTATTTTTTGAATAATTTACTATAGAAAAGGCAATCCCTGGCGCAATTAAAATTTGCGACAGTAAAAAATTATTTTTTGAATAATTTACTATAGGAAAGGCAATCCCTGGCGTATTTAAAATTTGCGACAGTAAGAAATTAATTTGTGAGAAATTTACTATAGAAAAGGCAATCCCTGGGATATTTAAAATTTGCGACAGTAAAAAATTATTTTTTGAAAAATTTACTATAGAAAAGGCAATCCCTGGCGTAATTAAAATTTGCGACAGTAGAAAATTAGTTTTTGAAAAATTTACTATAGAAAAGGGAATCCCTGGCGCAATTAAAATTTGCGACAGTAAAAAATTCTTTTTGAAAAATTTACTATAGAAAAGGTAATCCCTGGCGCAATTAAAATTTGCGACAGTAGAAAATTATTTTTTGAATAATTTACTATAGAAAAGGCAATCCCTGGCGTAATTAAAATTTGCGACAGTTGAAAATTATTTTTTGAATAATTTACTATAGAAAAGGCAATCACTGGCGCACTTAAAATTTGCGACAGTAAAAAATTATTTTTTGAATAATTTACTATAGAAAAGGCAATCCCTGGCGCACTTAAAATTTGCGACAGTAAAAAATTATTTTTTGAATAATTTACTATAGAAAAGGCAATCTCTGGCGTAATTAAAATTTGCGACAGTAGAAAATTATTTTTTGAATAATTTACTATAGAAAAGGCAATCCCTGGCGAAATTAAAATTTGAGACAGTAGAAAATTATTTTTTGAATAATTTACTATAGAAAAGGCAATCCCTGGCGCAATTAAAATTTGCGACAGTAAAAAATTATTTTTTGAATAATTTACTATAGAAAAGGCAATCACTGGCGCACTTAAAATTTGCGATAGTAAGAAATTAATTTGTGAGAAATTTACTATAGAAAAGGCAATCCCTGGGATATTTAAAGTTTGCGACAGTAAAAAATTATTTTTTGAATAATTTACTATAGAAAAGGCAATCCCTGGCGTAATTAAAATTTGCGACAGTAGAAAATTATTTTTTGAATAATTTACTATAGAAAAGGCAATCCCTGGCGCAATTAAAATTTGCGACAGTAAAAAATTATTTTTTGAATAATTTACTATAGAAAAGGCAATCCCTGGCGTATTTAAAATTTGCGACAGTAAGAAATTAACTTGTGAGAAATTTACTATAGAAAAGGCAATTCCTGGCGTAATTAAAATTTGCGACAGTAGAAAATTATTTTTTGAATAATTTACTATAGAAAAGGCAATCCCTGGCGCAATTAAAATTTGCGACAGTAAAAAATTATTTTTTGCAAAATTTACTATAGAAAAGGCAATCCCTGGCGCAATTAAAATTTGCGACAGTAAAAAATTATTTTTTGAAAAATTTACTATAGAAAAGGAAATCCCTGGCGTAATTAAAATTTGCGACAGTAGAAAATTATTTTTTGAATAATTTACTATAGAAAAGGCAATCCCTGGCGGATTTGAAATTTGTGACAGTAAAAAATTATTTTTTGAATTATTTACTATAGAAAAGGCAATCCCTGGCGCACTTAAAATTTGCGACAGTAAAAATGTATTTTTTGAATAATTTACTATAGAAAAGGCAATCCCTGGCGTAATTAAAATTTGCGACAGTAGAAAATTATTTTTTGAATAATTTACTATAGAAAAGGCAATCCCTGGCGCAATTAAAATTTGCGACAGTAAAAAATTATTTTTTGAATAATTTACTATAGAAAAGGCAATCCCTGGCGCACTTAAAATTTGCGACAGTAAAAAATTATTTTTTGAATAATTTACTATAGAAAAGGCAATCCCTGGCGTAATTAAAATTTGCGACAGTAGAAAATTATTTTTTGAATAATTTACTATAGAAAAGGCAATCCCTGGCGGATTTGAAATTTGCGACAGTAAGAAATTATTTTTTGAATAATTTACTATAGAAAAGGCAATCCCTGGCGTATTTAAAATTTGCGACAGTAAAAAATTATTTTTTGAATAATTTACTATAGAAAAGGCAATCCCTGGCGTAATTAAAATTTGCGACAGTAGAAAATTATTTTTTGAATAATTTACTATAGAAAAGGCAATCCCTGGCGCAATTAAAATTTGCGACAGTAAAAAATTATTTTTTGAATAATTTACTATAGAAAAGGCAATCCCTGGCGCACTTAAAATTTGCGACAGCAAAAAATTATTTTTTGAATAATTTACTATAGAAAAGGCAATCCCTGGCGTAATTAAAATTTGCGACAGTAGAAAATTATTTTTTGAATAATTTACTATAGAAAAGGCAATCCCTGGCGGATTTGAAATTTGCGACAGTAAGAAATTATTTTTTGAATAATTTACTATAGAAAAGGCAATCCCTGGCGTATTTAAAATTTGCGACAGTAAAAAATTAATTTGTGAAAAATTTACTGGCGAAATTGAAATTTGCGAGTGTAAAAAATTATTTTTTGAATAATTTACTATAGAAAAGGCAATCCCTGGCGTATTTAAATTTTCGACAGCAAAAAATTAATTTGTGAAAAAATTTACTATAGAAAAGGCAATCCCTGGCGCAATTAAAATTTGCGACAGTAAAAAATTATTTTTTGAATAATTTACTATAGAAAAGGCAATCCCTGGCGTAATTAAAATTTGCGACAGTAGAAAATTATTTTTTGAATAATTTACTATATAAAAGGCAATCCCTGGCGGATTTGAAATTTGTGACAGTAAAAAATTATTTTTTGAATTATTTACTATAGAAAAGGCAATCCCTGGCGTAATTAAAATTTGCGACAGTAGAAAATTATTTTTTGAATAATTTACTTTAGAAAAGGCAATCCCTGGCGCAATTAAAATTTGCGACAGTAAAAAAATATTTTTTGAATAATTTACTATAGAAAAGGCAATCCCTGGCGTATTTAAAATTTGCGACTATAACAAATTATTTTTTGAATAATTTACTATAGAAAAGGCAATCCCTGGCGTAATTAAAATTTGCGACAGTAGAAAATTATTTTTGAAAAATTTACTATAGAAAAGGTAATCCCTGGCGCAATTACAATTTGGCCACAGTAAAAAATTATTTTTTTGCAAAATTTACTATAGAAAAGGCAATCCCTGGCGTATTTAAAATTTGCGACAGTATAAAATTAATTTTTCAAAAATTTACTGTAGAAAAGGCAATCCTTGGCGCAATTAAAATTTGCGACAGTAAAAAATTATTTTTTGAATAATTTACTATAGAAAAGGCAATCCCTGGCGCAATTAAAATTTGCGAAAGTAAAAAATTAGTTTTGAAAAATTTACAGTAGAAAAGGCAATCCCTGGCGCAATTAAAATTTGCGACAGTAAAAAATTATTTTTTGAAAAATTTACTGTAGAAAAGGCAATCCCTGGCGCAATTAAAATTTGCGACAGTAAAAAATTATTTTTTGAATAATTTACTATAGAAAAGGCAATCCCTGGCGTAACTAAAATTTGCGAGAGTATAAAATTATTTTTTGAATCATTTTACTATAGAAAAGGCAATCCCTGGCGCACTTAAAATTTGCGACAGTAAAAAATTAATTTGTGAAAAATTTACCTGGCGAAATTGAAATTTGCGAGAGTAAAAAATTAATTTTTGAAAAATTTGCTATAGAAAAGGCAATCCCTGGCGTAATTAAAATTTGCGAAAGTAAAAAATTAGTTTTTGAAAAATTTACTGTAGAAAAGGCAATCCCTGGCGCTATTAAAATTTGCGACAGTAAAAATTATTTTTTGAAAAATTTACTGTAGAAAAGGCAATCCCTGGCGTAATTAAAATTTGCGAAAGTAAAAATTATTTTTTGCAAAATTTACTATAGAAAAGGCAATCCCTGGCGTAATTAAAATTTTCGACAGTAAAAAATTAATATTTTGAAAAATTTACTGTAGAAAAGGCAATCCCTGGCGCAATTAAAATTTGCGACAGTAAAAAAATATTTTTGAATAATTTACTATAGAAACGCAATCCCTGGCGCAATTAAAATTTGCGACAGTAAAAAATTATTTTTTGAATAATTTACTATAGAATAGGCAATCCCTGGCGTAATTAAAATTTGCGACAATTGAAAATTATTTTTTGAATAATTTACTATAGAAAAGGCAATCCCTGGCGCACTTAAAATTTGCGACAGTAAAAAATTATTTTTTGAATAATTTACTATAGAAAAAGGCAATCCCTGGCGTAATTAAAATTTGCGACAGTATAAAATTATTTTTTGAATAATTTACTATAGAAAAGGCAATCCCTGGCGTAATTAAAATTTGCGACAGTAAAAAATTAGTTTTTGAAAAATTTACTGTAGAAAAGGCAATCCCTGGCGCAATTAAAATTTGCGACAGTAGAAAATTATTTTTGAATAATTTACTGTAGAAAAGGCAATCCCTGGCGCAATTAAAATTTGCGACAGTAAAAAATTATTTTTTGAATAATTTAATATAGAAAAGGCAATCCCTGGCGTATTTAAAATTTGCGACAGTAAGAAATTAATTTGTGAGTAATTTACTATAGAAAAGGCAATCCCTGGGATATTTAAAATTTGCGACAGTAAAAATTATTTTTTGAATAATTTACTATAGAAAAGGCAATCCCTGGCGTATTTAAAATTTGCGACAGTAAAAAATTAATTTGTGAAAAATTTACCTGGCGAAATTGAAATTTGCGAGAGTAAAAAATTATTTTTTGAATAATTTACTATAGAAAAGGCAATCCCTGGCGTAATTAAAATTTGCGACCATTGAAAATTATTTTTTGAATAATTTACTATAGAAAAGGCAATCCCTGGCGCACTTAAAATTTGCGACAGTAGAAAATTATTTTTTGAATAATTTACTATAGAAAAGGCAATCCCTGGCGCAATTAAAATTTGCGACAGTAAAAAATTATTTTTTGAATAATTTACTATAGAAAAGGCAATCCCTGGCGTAATTAAAATTTGCGACAGTATAAAATTATTTTTTGAATAATTTACTATAGAAAAGGCAATCCCTGGTGCACTTAAAATTTGCGACAGTAAAAAATTATTGTTTGATAATTTACTATAGAAAAGGCAATCCCTGGCGTAATTAAAATTTGCGACAGTAGAAAACTATTTTTTGAATAATTTACTATACAAAAGGCAATCCCTGGCGCAATTAAAATTTGCGACAGTAGAAAATTATTTTTTGCAAAATTTACTATAGAAAGGCAATCCCTGGCGTAATTAAAACTTGCGACAGTATAAAATTATTTTTTGAAAAATTTACTATAGAAAAGGCAATCCCTGGCGTATTTAAAATTTGCGACAGTAAAAAATTATTTTTTGAATAATTTACTATAGAAAAGGCAATCCCTGCGTAATTAAAATTTGCGACAGTAGAAAATTATTTTTTGAATAATTTACTATAGAAAAGGCAATCCCTGGCGTAACTAAAATTTGCGAGAGTATAAAATTATTTTTTGGATAATTTACTATAGAAAAGGCAATCCCTGGCGCACTTAAAATTTGCGACAGTAAAAAATTATTTTTTGAATAATTTACTATAGAAAAGGCAATCCCTGGCGTAATTAAAATTTGCGACAGTAGAAAATTATTTTTTGAATAATTTACTATAGAAAAGGCAATCCCTGGCGTAATTAAGATTGCGACAGTATAAAATTATTTTTTGAATAATTTACTATAGAAAAGGCAATCCCTGGCGCAATTAAAACTTGCGATAGTAAAAAATTATTTTTTGAATAATTTACTATAGAAAAGGCAATCCCTGGCGTAATTAAAATTTGCAAGAGTAAAAAATTATTTTTTGAATAATTTACTATAGAAAAGGCAATCCCTGGCGTAATTAAAATTTGCGACAGTAAAAAATTATTTTTTGAATAATTTACTATAGAAAAGGCAATCCCTGGCGTATTTAAAATTTGCGACAATAAAATATTATTTTTTGAATAATTTACTATAGAAAAGGCAATCCCTGGCGTAATTAAAATTTGCGACAATTGAAAATTATTTTTTGCATAATTTACTATAGAAAAGGCAATCCCTGGCGCAATTAAAATTTGCGACAGTAGAAAATTATTTTTTGAATAATTTACTATAGAAAAGGCAATCCCTGGCGCAATTAAAAGTTGCGACAGTAAAAAATTATTTTTTGAATAATTTACTATAGAAAAGGCAATCCCTGGCGTATTTAAAATTTGCGACAGTAAGAAATTAATTTGTGAGAAATTTACTATAGAAAAGGCAATTCCTGGCGTAATTAAAATTTGCGACAGTAGAAAATTATTTTTTGAATAATTTACTATAGAAAAGGCAATCCCTGGCGCAATTAAAATTTGCGACAGTAAAAAATTATTTTTGCAAAATTTACTATAGAAAAGGCAATCCCTGGCGTATTTAAAATTTGCGAGAGTATAAAATTAATTTTTGAAAAATTTACTGTAGAAAAGGCAATCCCTGGCGCAATTAAAATTTGCGGCAGTAGAAAATAATTTTTTTAATAATTTACTGTAGAAAAGGCAATCCCTGGCGCAATTAAAATTTGCGACAGTAAAAAATTATTTTTTGAATAATTTACTGTAGAAAAGGCAATCCCTGGCGCAATTAAAATTTGCGACAGTTAAAAATTATTTTTTGAATAATTTACCATAGAAAAGGCAATCCCTGGCGCACTTAAAATTTGCGACAGTAAAAAATTATTTTTTGAATAATTTACTATAGAAAAGGCAATCCCTGGCGTAATTAAAATTTGCGACAGTAGAAAATTATTTTTTGAATAATTTACTATAGAAAAGGCAATCCCTGGCGCAATTAAAATTTGCGACAGTAAAAAATTATTTTTTGAATAATTTACTATAGAAAAGGCAATCCCTGGCGCACTTAAAATTTGCGACAGTAAAAAATTATTTTTTGAATAATTTACTATAGAAAAAGCAATCCCTGGCGTAATTAAAATTTGCGACAGTAGAAAATTATTTTTTGAATAATTTACTATAGAAAAGGCAATCCCTGGCGGATTTGAAATTTGCGACAGTTACTATAGAAAAGGCAATCCCTGGCGTATTTAAAATTTGCGACAGTAAAAAATTATTTTTTGAATAATTTACTATAGAAAAGGCAACCCAAGGCAACCCCTTTCGTAATTAAAATTTGCGACAGTAGAAAATTATGTTTTGAATAATTTACTATAGAAAAGGCAATCCCTGGCGTATTTAAAATTTGCGACAGTAACAAATTAATTTGTGAAAAATATACCTGGCGAAATTGAAATTTGCGAGAGTAAAAAATTATTTTTTGAATAATTTACTATAGAAAAGGCAATCCCTGGCGTATTTAAAATTTGCGACAGCAAAAAATTAATTTGTGAAAAATTTACTATACAAAAGGCAATCCCTGGCGCAATTAAAATTTGCGACAGTAAAAAATTATTTTTTGAATAATTTACTATAGAAAAGGCAATCACTGGCGTAATTAAAATTTGCGACAGTAGAAAATTATTTTTTGAATAATTTACTATAGAAAAGGCAATCCCTGGCGGATTTGAAATTTGTGACAGTAAAAAATTATTTTTTGAATTATTTACTATAGAAAAGGCAATCCCTGGCGTAATTAAAATTTGCGACAGTAGAAAATAATTTTTTGAATAATTTACTTTAGAAAAGGCAATCCCTGGCGCAATTAAAATTTGCGACAGTAAAAAATTATTTTTTGAATAATTTACTATAGAAAAGGCAATCCCTGGCGAATTTAAAATTTGCGACAGTAACAAATTATTTTTTGAATAATTTACTATAGAAAAGGCAATCCCTGGGATATTTAAAATTTGCGACAGTAAAAAATTATTTTTTGAATAATTTACTATAGAAAAGGCAATCCCTGGCGTATTTAAAATTTGCGACGGTTAAAAATTAATTTGTGAAAAATTTACCTGGCGAAATTGAAATTTGCGAGAGTAAAAAATTAATTTTTGAAAATTTACTATAGAAAAGGCAATCCCTGGCGTAATTAAAATTTGCGACAGTAAAAAATTAGTTTTTGAAAAATTTACTGTAGGTAAGGCAATCCCTGGAGCAATTAAAATTTGCGACAGTAAAAAATTATTTTTTGAAAAATTTACTGTAGAAAAGGCAATCCCTGGCGTAATTAAAATTTGCGAAAGTAAAAAATTATTTTTTGCAAAATTTACTATAGAAAAGGCAATCCCTGGCGTAATTAAAATTTTCGACAGTAAAAAATTAATATTTTGAAAAATTTACTGTAGAAAAGGCAATCCCTGGCGCAATTAAAATTTGCGACAGTAAAAAATTATTTTTTGAATAATTTACTATAGAAAAGGCAATCCCTGGCGCAATTAAAATTTGCGACAGTAAAAAATTATTTTTTGAATAATTTACTATAGAAAAGGCAATCCCTGGCGTAATTAAAATTTGCGACAATTGAAAATTATTTTTTGAATAATTTACTATAGAAAAGGCAATCCCTGGCGCACTTAAATTTTGCGACAGTAAAAAATTATTTTTTGAATAATTTACTATAGAAAAGGCAATCCCTGGCGTAATTAAAATTTGCGACAGTATAAAATTATTTTTTGAATAATTTACTATAGAAAAGGCAATCCCTGGCGTAATTAAAATTTGCGATAGTAAAAAATTAGTTTTTGAAAAATTTACTGTAGAAAAGGCAATCCCTGGCGCAATTAAAATTTGCGACAGTAGAAAATTATTTTTTGAATAATTTACTGTAGAAAAGGCAATCCCTGGCGTATTTAAAATTTGCGACAGTAAGAAATTAATTTGTGAGAAATTTACTATAGAAAAGGCAATCCCTGGGATATTTAAAATTTGCGACAGTAAAAAATTATTTTTTGAATAATTTACTATAGAAAAGGCAATCCCTGGCGTATTTAAAATTTGCGACAGTAAAAAATTAATTTGTGAAAAATTTACCTGGCGAAATTGAAATTTGCGAGAGTAAAAAATTATTTTTTGAATAATTTACTATAGAAAATGCAATCCCTGGCGTAATTAAAATTTGCGACAGTTGAAAATTATTTTTTGAAGAATTTACTATAGAAAAGGCAATCCCTGGCGCACTTAA
Source organism: Dioctria linearis (assembly GCA_963930735.1). NCBI lineage: Eukaryota > Metazoa > Arthropoda > Insecta > Diptera > Asilidae > Dioctria > Dioctria linearis. The sequence goes on from CAWVNZ010003057.1 coordinate 10,917, forward strand.
AATTTGCGACAGTAGAAAATTATTTTTTGAATAATTTACTATAGAAAAGGCAATCCCTGGCGCAATTAAAATTTGCGACAGTAAAAAATTATTTTTTAAATAATTTACTATAGAAAAGGCAATCCCTGGCGTAATTAAAATTTGCGACAGTATAAAATTATTTTTTGAATAATTTACTATAGAAAAGGCAATCCCTGGCGTATTTAAAATTTGCGACAGTAAAAAATTTATTTGTGAAAAATTTACCTGGCGAAATTGAAATTTGCGAGAGTAAAAAATTAATTTTTGAAAAATTTACTATAGAAAAGGCAATCCCTGGCGTAATTAAAATTTGCGACAGTTGAAAATTATTTTTTGAAAAATTTACTATAGAAAAGGTAATCCCTGGCGCAATTACCATTTGCCAGAGTAAAAAATTATTTTTTTGAATAATTTACTATAGAAAAGGCAATCCCTGGCGTAATTAAAATTTGCGACAGTTGAAAATTATTTTTTGAAGAAATTTACTATAGAAAAGGCAATCCCTGGCCACTTAAAATTTGCGACAGTAGAAAATTATTTTTTGAATAATTTACTATAGAAAAGGCAATCCCTGGCGCAATTAAAATTTGCGACAGTAAAAAATTATTTTTTGAATAATTTACTATAGAAAAGGCAATCCCTGGCGTAATTAAAATTTGCGACAGTATAAAATTATTTTTTGAATAATTTACTATAGAAAAGGCAATCCCTGGCGTATTTAAAATTTGCGACAGTAAAAAATTAATTTGTGAAAAATTTACCTGGCGAAATTGAAATTTGCGAGAGTAAAAAATTAATTTTGAAAAATTTAATATAGAAAAGGCAATCCCTGGCGTAATTAAAATTTGCGACAGTAAAAAATTAGTTTTTGAAAAATTTTCTGTAGAAAAGGCAATCCCTGGCGCAATTAAAATTTGCGACAGTAAAAAATTATTTTTTGAAAAATTTACTGTAGAAAAGGCAATCCCTGGCGTAATTAAAATTTGCGAAAGTAAAAAATTATTTTTTGCAAAATTTACTATAGAAAAGGCAATCCTTGGCGTAATTAAAATTTTCGACAGTAAAAAATTAATATTTTGAAAAATTTACTGTAGAAAAGGCAATCCCTGGCGCAATTAAAATTTGCGACAGTAAAAAATTATTTTTTGAATAATTTACTATAGAAAAGGCAATCCCTGGCGCAATTAAAATTTGCGACAGTAAAAAATTATTTTTTGAATAATTTACTATAGAAAAGGCAATCCCTGGCGTAATTAAAATTTGCGACAATTGAAAATTATTTTTTGAATAATTTACTATAGAAAAGGCAATCCCTGGCGCACTTAAAATTTGCGACAGTAAAAAATTATTTTTTGAATAATTTACTATAGAAAAGGCAATCCCAGGCGTAATTAAAATTTACGACAGTATAAAATAATTTTTTGAATAATTTACTATAGAAAAGGCAATCGCTGGCGTAATTAAAATTTGCGACAGTAAAAAATTAGTTTTTGAAAAATTTACTGTAGAAAAGGCAATCCCTGGCGCAATTAAAATTTGCGACAGTAGAAAATTATTTTTTGAATAATTTACTGTAGAAAAGGCAATCCCTGGCGCAATTAAAATTTGCGACAGTAAAAAATTATTTTTTGAATAATTTAATATAGAAAAGGCAATCCCTGGCGTATTTAAAATTTGCGACAGTAAGAAATTAATTTGTGAGAAATTTACTATAGAAAAGGCAATCCCTGGGATATTTAAAATTTGCGACAGAAAAAAATTATTTTTTGAATAATTTACTATAGAAAAGGCAATCCCTGGCGCATTTAAAATTTGCGACAGTAAAAAATTAATTTGTGAAAAATTTACCTGGCGAAATTGAAATTTGCGAGAGTAAAAAATTATTTTTTGAATAATTTACTATAGGAAAGGCAATCCCTGGCGTAATTAAAATTTGCGACAGTTGAAAATTATTTTTTGAAGAATTTACCATAGAAAAGGCAATCCCTGGCGCACTTAAAATTTGCGACAGTAGAAAATTATTTTTTGAATAATTTACTATAGAAAAGGCAATCCCTGGCGCAATTAAAATTTGCGACAGTAAAAAATTATTTTTTGAATAATTTACTATAGAAAAGGCAATCCCTGGCGTAATTAAAATTTGCGACAGAATAAAATTATTTTTTGAATAATTTACTATAGAAAAGGCAATCCCTGGCGTATTTAAAATTTGCGACAGTAAAAAATTAATTTGTGAAAAATTTACCTGGCGAAATTGAAATTTGCGAGAGTAAAAAATTAATTTTTGAAAAATTTAATATAGAAAAGGCAATCCCTGGCGTAATTAAAATTTGCGACAGTAAAAAATTAGTTTTTGAAAAATTTTCTGTAGAAAAGGCAATCCCTGGCGCACTTAAAATTTGCGACAGTAGAAAATTATTTTTTGAATAATTTACTATAGAAAAGGCAATCCCTGGCGCAATTAAAATTTGCGACAGTAAAAAATTATTTTTTAAATAATTTACTATAGAAAAGGCAATCCCTGGCGTAATTAAAATTTGCGACAGTATAAAATTATTTTTTGAATAATTTACTATAGAAAAGGCAATCCCTGGCGTATTTAAAATTTGCGACAGTAAAAAATTTATTTGTGAAAAATTTACCTGGCGAAATTGAAATTTGCGAGAGTAAAAAATTAATTTTTGAAAAATTTACTATAGAAAAGGCAATCCCTGGCGTAATTAAAATTTGCGACAGTTGAAAATTATTTTTTGAAAAATTTACTATAGAAAAGGTAATCCCTGGCGCAATTACAATTTGCCAGAGTAAAAAATTATTTTTTTGAATAATTTACTATAGAAAAGGCAATCCCTGGCGTAATTAAAATTTGCGACAGTTGAAAATTATTTTTTGAAGAATTTACTATAGAAAAGGCAATCCCTGGCGCACTTAAAATTTGCGACAGTAGAAAATTATTTTTTGAATAATTTACTATAGAAAAGGCAATCCCTGGCGCAATTAAAATTTGCGACAGTAAAAAATTATTTTTTGAATAATTTACTATAGAAAAGGCAATCCCTGGCGTAATTAAAATTTGCGACAGTATAAAATTATTTTTTGAATAATTTACTATAGAAAAGGCAATCCCTGGCGTATTTAAAATTTGCGACAGTAAAAAATTAATTTGTGAAAAATTTACCTGGCGAAATTGAAATTTGCGAGAGTAAAAAATTAATTTTTGAAAAATTTAATATAGAAAAGGCAATCCCTGGCGTAATTAAAATTTGCGACAGTAAAAAATTAGTTTTTGAAAAATTTTCTGTAGAAAAGGCAATCCCTGGCGCAATTAAAATTTGCGACAGTAAAAAATTATTTTTTGAAAAATTTACTGTAGAAAAGGCAATCCCTGGCGTAATTAAAATTTGCGAAAGTAAAAAATTATTTTTTGCAAAATTTACTATAGAAAAGGCAATCCTTGGCGTAATTAAAATTTTCGACAGTAAAAAATTAATATTTTGAAAAATTTACTGTAGAAAAGGCAATCCCTGGCGCAATTAAAATTTGCGACAGTAAAAAATTATTTTTTGAATAATTTACTATAGAAAAGGCAATCCCTGGCGCAATTAAAATTTGCGACAGTAAAAAATTATTTTTTGAATAATTTACTATAGAAAAGGCAATCCCTGGCGTAATTAAAATTTGCGACAATTGCAAATTATTTTTTGAATAATTTACTATAGAAAAGGCAATCCCTGGCGCACTTAAAATTTGCGACAGTAAAAAATTATTTTTTGAATAATTTACTATAGAAAAGGCAATCCCAGGCGTAATTAAAATTTACGACAGTATAAAATTATTTTTTGAATAATTTACTATAGAAAAGGCAATCGCTGGCGTAATTAAAATTTGCGACAGTAAAAAATTAGTTTTTGAAAAATTTACTGTAGAAAAGGCAATCCCTGGCGCAATTAAAATTTGCGACAGTAGAAAATTATTTTTTGAATAATTTACTGTAGAAAAGGCAATCCCTGGCGCAATTAAAATTTGCGACAGTAAAAAATTATTTTTTGAATAATTTAATATAGAAAAGGCAATCCCTGGCGTATTTAAAATTTGCGACAGTAAGAAATTAATTTGTGAGAAATTTACTATAGAAAAGGCAATCCCTGGGATATTTAAAATTTGCGACAGTAAAAAATTATTTTTTGAATAATTTACTATAGAAAAGGCAATCCCTGGCGCATTTAAAATTTGCGACAGTAAAAAATTAATTTGTGAAAAATTTACCTGGCGAAATTGAAATTTGCGAGAGTAAAAAATTATTTTTTGAATAATTTACTATAGGAAAGGCAATCCCTGGCGTAATTAAAATTTGCGACAGTTGAAAATTATTTTTTGAAGAATTTACCATAGAAAAGGCAATCCCTGGCGCACTTAAAATTTGCGACAGTAGAAAATTATTTTTTGAATAATTTACTATAGAAAAGGCAATCCCTGGCGCAATTAAAATTTGCGACAGTAAAAAATTATTTTTTGAATAATTTACTATAGAAAAGGCAATCCCTGGCGTAATTAAAATTTGCGACAGTATAAAATTATTTTTTGAATAATTTACTATAGAAAAGGCAATCCCTGGCGCACTTAAAATTTGCGACAGTAAAAAATTATTGTTTGGATAATTTACTATAGAAAAGGCAATCCCTGTCGTAATTAAAATTTGCGACAGTAGAAAACTATTTTTTGAATAATTTACTATAGAAAAGGCAATCCCTGGCGCAATTAAAATTAGCGACAGTAGAAAATTATTTTTTGCAAAATTTACTATAGAAAAGGCAATCCCTGGCGTAATTAAAATTTGCGACAGTAGAAAATTATTTTTTGAAAAATTTACTATAGAAAAGGCAATCCCTGGCGTATTTAAAATTTGCGACAGTAAAAAATTATTTTTTGAATAATTTACTATAGAAAAGGCAATCCCTGGCGTAATTAAAATTTGCGACAGTAGAAAATTATTTTTTGAATAATTTACTATAGAAAAGGCAATCCCTGGCGTAATTAAAATTTGCGAGAGTATAAAATTATTTTTTGAATAATTTACTATAGAAAAGGCAATCCCTGGCGCACTTAAAATTTGCGACAATAAAAAATTATTTTTTTAATAATTTACTATAGAATAGGCAATCCCTGGCGTAATTAAAATTTGCGACAGTAGAAAATTATTTTTTGAATAATATACTATAGAAAAGGCAATCCCTGGCGTAATTAAAATTTGCGACAGTATAAAATTATTTTTTGAATAATTTACTATAGAAAAGGCAATCCCTGGCGCAATTAAAACTTGCGATAGTAAAAAATTATTTTTTGAATAATTTACTATAGAAAAGGCAATCCCTGGCGAAATTAAAATTTGCGAGAGTAAAAAATTATTTTTTGAATAATTTACTATAGAAAAGGCAATCCCTGGCGTAATTAAAATTTGCGACAGTAAAAAATTATTTTTTGAATAATTTACTATAGAAATGGCAATCCCTGGCGTATTTAAAATTTGCGACAATAAAAAATTATTTTTTGAATAATTTACTATAGAAAAGGCAATCCCTGGCGTAATTAAAATTTGCAACAATTGAAAATTATTTTTTGAATAATTTACTATAGAAAAGGCAATCCCTGGCGCAATTAAAATTTGCGACAGTAAAAAATTATTTTTTGAATAATTTACTATAGAGAAGGCAATCCCTGGCGTAATTAAAATTTGCGACAGTAGAAAATTATTTTTTGAATAATTTACTATAGAAAAGGCAATCCCTGGTGTATTTAAAATTTGCGACAGTAAAAAATTATTTTTTGAATAATTTACTATAGAAAAGGCAATCCCTGGCGTATTTAAAATTTGCGACAGTAAGAAATTAATTTGTGAGAAATTTACTATAGAAAAGTCAATCCCTGGGATATTTAAAATTTGCGACAGTAAAAAATTATTTTTTGAATTATTTACTATAGAAAAGGCAATCCCTGGCGTATTTAAAATTTGCGACAGTAAAAAATTAATTTGTGAAAAATTTACCTGGCGAAATTGAAATTTGCGAGAGTAAAAAATTATTTTTTGAATAATTTACTATAGAAAAGGCAATCCCTGGCGTAATTAAAATTTGCGACAGTTGAAAATTATTTTTTGAATAATTTACTATAGAAAAGGCAATCCCTGGCGCACTTAAAATTTGCGACAGTAGAAAATTATTTTTTGAATAATTTACTATAGAAAAGGCAATCCCTGGCGCACTTAAAATTTGCGACAGTAAAAAATTATTTTTTGAATAATTTACTATAGAAAAGGCAATCCCTGGCGTAATTAAAATTTGCGACAGTAGAAAATTATTTTTTGAATAATTTACTATAGAAAAGGCAATCCCTGGCGTAATTAAAATTTGCGACAGTATAAAATTATTTTTTGAATAATTTACAATAGAAAAGGCAATCCCTGGCGTAATTAAAATTTGCGACAGTAGAAAATTATTTTTTGAATAATTTACTATAGAAAAGGCAATCCCTGGCGTAATTAAAATTTGCGAGAGTAAAAAATTATTTTTTGAATAATTTACTATAGAAAAGGCAATCCCTGGCGTAATTAAAATTTGCGACAGTAAAAAATTATTTTTTGAATAATTTACTATAGAAAAGGCAATCCCTGGCGTATTTAAAATTTGCGACAATAAAAAATTATTTTTTGAATAATTTACTATAGAAAAGGCAATCCCTGGCGTAATTAAAATTTGCGACAATTGAAAATTATTTTTTGAATAATTTACTATAGAAAAGGCAATCCCTGGCGCAATTAAAATTTGCGACAGTAAAAAATTATTTTTGAATAATTTACTATAGAAAAGGCAATCCCTGGCGCACTTAAAATTTGCGACAGTAAAAAATTATTTTTTGAATAATTTACTATAGAAAAGGCAATCCCTGGCGTAATTAAAATTTGCGACAGTAGAAAATTATTTTTTGAATAATTTACTATAGAAAAGGCAATCCCTGGCGTAATTAAAATTTGCGACAGTATAAAATTATTTTTTGAATAATTTACTATAGAAAAGGCAATCCCTGGCGTAATTAAAATTTGCGACAGTAGAAAATTATTTTTTGAATAATTGACTATAGAAAAGGCAATCCCTGGCGTAATTAAAATTTGCGAGAGTAAAAAATTATTTTTTGAATAATTTACTATAGAAAAGGCAATCCCTGGCGTAATTAAAATTTGCGACAGTAAAAAATCATTTTTTGAATAATTTACTGTAGAAAAGGCAATCCCTGGCGCAATTAAAATTTGCGACAGTAAAAAATTATTTTTTGAATAATTTAATATAGAAAAGGCAATCCCTGGCGTATTTAAAATTTGCGACAGTAAGAAATTAATTTGTGAGAAATTTACTATAGAAAAGGCAATCCCTGGGATATTTAAAATTTGCGACAGTAAAAAATTATTTTTTGAATAATTTACTATAGAAAAGGCAATCCCTGGCGTATTTAAAATTTGCGACAGTAAAAAATTAATTTGTGAAAAATTTACCTGGCGAAATTGAAATTTGCGAGAGTAAAAAAATTATTTTTGAATAATTTACTATAGAAAAGGCAATCCCTGGCGTAATTAAAATTTGCGACAGTTGAAAATTATTTTTTGAAGAATTTACCATAGAAAAGGCAATCCCTGGCGCACTTAAAATTTGCGACAGTAGGAAATTATTTTTTGAATAATTTACTATAGAAAAGGCAATCCCTGGCGCAATTAAAACTTGCGATAGTAAAAAATTATTTTTTGAATAATTTACTATAGAAAAGGCAATCCCTGGCGTAATTAAAATTTGCGAGAGTAAAAAATTATTTTTTGAATAATTTACTATAGAAAAGGCAATCCCTGGCGTAATTAAAATTTGCGACAGTAAAAAATTATTTTTTGAATAATTTACTATAGAAAAGGCAATCCCTGGCGTATTTAAAATTTGCGACAATAAAAAATTATTTTTTGAATAATTTACTATAGAAAAGGCAATCCCTGGCGTAATTAAAATTTGCGACAATTGAAAATTATTTTTTGAATAATTTACTATAGAAAAGGCAATCCCTGGCGCAATTAAAATTTGCGACAGTAAAAAATTATTTTTTGAATAATTTACTATAGAGAAGGCAATCCCTGGCGTAATTAAAATTTGCGACAGTAGAAAATTATTTTTTGAATAATTTACTATAGAAAAGGCAATCCCTGGTGTATTTAAAATTTGCGACAGTAAAAAATTATTTTTTGAATAATTTACTATAGAAAAGGCAATCCCTGGCGTATTTAAAATTTGCGACAGTAAGAAATTAATTTGTGAGAAATTTACTATAGAAAAGTCAATCCCTGGGATATTTAAAATTTGCGACAGTAAAAAATTATTTTTTGAATTATTTACTATAGAAAAGGCAATCCCTGGCGTATTTAAAATTTGCGACAGTAAAAAATTAATTTGTGAAAAATTTACCTGGCGAAATTGAAATTTGCGAGAGTAAAAAATTATTTTTTGAATAATTTACTATAGAAAAGGCAATCCCTGGCGTAATTAAAATTTGCGACAGTTGAAAATTATTTTTTGAATAATTTACTATAGAAAAGGCAATCCCTGGCGCACTTAAAATTTGCGACAATAGAAAATTATTTTTTGAATAATTTACTATAGAAAAGGCAATCCCTGGCGCACTTAAAATTTGCGACAGTAAAAAATTATTTTTTGAATAATTTACTATAGAAAAGGCAATCCCTGGCGTAATTAAAATTTGCGACAGTAGAAAATTATTTTTTGAATAATTTACTATAGAAAAGGCAATCCCTGGCGTAATTAAAATTTGCGACAGTATAAAATTATTTTTTGAATAATTTACAATAGAAAAGGCAATCCCTGGCGTAATTAAAATTTGCGACAGTAGAAAATTATTTTTTGAATAATTTACTATAGAAAAGGCAATCCCTGGCGTAATTAAAATTTGCGAGAGTAAAAAATTATTTTTTGAATAATTTACTATAGAAAAGGCAATCCCTGGCGTAATTAAAATTTGCGACAGTAAAAAATTATTTTTTGAATAATTTACTATAGAAAAGGCAATCCCTGGCGTATTTAAAATTTGCGACAATAAAAAATTATTTTTTGAATAATTTACTATAGAAAAGGCAATCCCTGGAGTAATTAAAATTTGCGACAATTGAAAATTATTTTTTGAATAATTTACTATAGAAAAGGCAATCCCTGGCGCAATTAAAATTTGCGACAGTAAAAAATTATTTTTTGAATAATTTACTATAGAAAAGGCAATCCCTGGCGCACTTAAAATTTGCGACAGTAAAAAATTATTTTTTGAATAATTTACTATAGAAAAGGCACTCCCTGGCGTAATTAAAATTTGCGACAGTAGAAAATTATTTTTTGAATAATTTACTATAGAAAAGGCAATCCCTGGCGTAATTAAAATTTGCGACAGTATAAAATTATTTTTTGAATAATTTTCTATAGAAAAGGCAATCCCTGGCGTAATTAAAATTTGCGACAGTAGAAAATTATTTTTTGAATAATTTACTATAGAAAAGGCAATCCCTGGCGTAATTAAAATTTGCGAGAGTAAAAAATTATTTTTTGAATAATTTACTATAGAAAAGGCAATCCCTGGCGTAATTAAAATTTGCGACAGTAAAAAATTATTTTTTGAATAATTTACTGTAGAAAAGGCAATCCCTGGCGCAATTAAAATTTGCGACAGTAAAAAATTATTTTTTGAATAATTTAATATAGAAAAGGCAATCCCTGGCGTATTTAAAATTTGCGACAGTCAGAAATTAATTTGTGAGAAATTTACTATAGAAAAGGCAATCCCTGGGATATTTAAAATTTCCGACAGTAAAAAATTATTTTTTGAATAATTTACTATAGAAAAGGCAATCCCTGGCGTATTTAAAATTTGCGACAGTAAAAAATTAATTTGTGAAAAATTTACCTGGCGAAATTAAAATTTGCGAGAGTAAAAAATTATTTTTTGAATAATTTACTATAGAAAAGGCAATCCCTGGCGTAATTAAAATTTGCGACAGTTGAAAATTATTTTTGAAGAATTTACCATAGAAAAGGCAATCCCTGGCGCACTTAAAATTTGCGACAGTAGAAAATTATTTTTTGAATAATTTACTATAGAAAAGGCAATCCCTGGCGCAATTAAAATTTGCGACAGTAAAAAATTATTTTTTGAATAATTTACTATAGAAAAGGCAATCCCTGGCGTAATTAAAATTTGCGACAGTATAAAATTATTTTTTGAATAATTTACTATAGAAAAGGTAATCCCTGGCGCACTTAAAATTTGCGACAGTAAAAAATTATTGTTTGAATAATTTACTATACAAAAGGCAATCCCTGGCGTAATTAAAATTTGCGACAGTTGAAAATTATTTTTTGAATAATTTACTATAGAAAAGGCAATCCCTGGCGCACTTAAAATTTGCGACAGTAGAAAATTATTTTTTGAATAATTTACTATAGAAAAGGCAATCCCTGGCGCACTTAAAATTTGCAACAGTAAAAAATTATTTTTTGAATAATTTACTATAGAAAAGGCAATCCCTGGCGTAATTAAAATTTGCGACAGTAAAAAATTATTTTTTGAATAATTTACTATAGAAAAGGCAATCCCTGGCGTAATTAAAATTTGCGACAGTAGAAAATTATTTTTTGAATAATTTACTATAGAAAAGGCAATCCCTGGCGTATTTAAAATTTGCGACAGTAAAAATTAATTTGTGAAAAATTTACCTGGCGAAATTGAAATTTGCGAGAGTAAAAAATTATTTTTGAATAATTTACTATAGAAAAGGCAATCCCTGGCGTAATTAAAATTTGCGACAGTTGAAAATTATTTTTTGAATAATTTACTATAGAAAAGGCAATCCCTGGCGCACTTAAAATTTGCGAGAGTAAAAAATTATTTTTTGAATAATTTACTATAGAAAAGGCAATCCCTGGCGTAATTAAAATTTGCGACAGTTGAAAATTATTTTTTGAATAATTTACTATAGAAAAGGCAATCCCTGGCGCACTTAAAATTTGCGACAGTAAGAAATTAATTTGTGAGAAATTTACTATAGAAAAGTCAATCCCTGGATATTTAAAATTTGCGACAGTAAAAAATTATTTTTTGAATTATTTACTATAGAAAAGGCAATCCCTGGCGTATTTAAAATTTGCGACAGTAAAAAATTAATTTGTGAAAAATTTACCTGGCGAAATTGAAATTTGCGAGAGTAAAAAATTATTTTTGAATAATTTACTATAGAAAAGGCAATCCCTGGCGTAATTAAAATTTGCGACAGTTGAAAATTATTTTTTGAATAATTTACTATAGAAAAGGCAATCCCTGGCGCACTTAAAATTTGCGACAGTAGAAAATTATTTTTTGAATAATTTACTATAGAAAAGGCAATCCCTGGCGCACTTAAAATTTGCGACAGTAAAAAATTATTTTTTGAATAATTTACTATAGAAAAGGCAATCCCTGGCGTAATTAAAATTTGCGACAGTAGAAAATTATTTTTTGAATAATTTACTATAGAAAAGGCAATCCCTGGCGTAATTAAAATTTGCGACAGTATAAAATTATTTTTTGAATAATTTACTATAGAAAAGGCAATCCCTGGCGTAATTAAAATTTGCGACAGTAGAAAATTATTTTTTGAATAATTTACTATAGAAAAGGCAATCCCTGGCGTAATTAAAATTTGCGAGAGTAAAAAATTATTTTTGAATAATTTACTATAGAAAAGGCAATCCCTGGCGTAATTAAAATTTGCGACAGTAAAAAATTATTTTTTGAATAATTTACTGTAGAAAAGGCAATCCCTGGCGCAATTAAAATTTGCGACAGTAAAAAATTATTTTTTGAATAATTTAATATAGAAAAGGCAATCCCTGGCGTATTTAAAATTTGCGACAGTAAGAAATTAATTTGTGAGAAATTTACTATAGAAAAGGCAATCCCTGGGATATTTAAAATTTGCGACAGTAAAAAATTATTTTTTGAATAATTTACTATAGAAAAGGCAATCCCTGGCGTATTTAAAATTTGCGACAGTAAAAAATTAATTTGTGAAAAATTTACCTGGCGAAATTGAAATTTGCGAGAGTAAAAAATTATTTTTTGAATAATTTACTATAGAAAAGGCAATCCCTGGCATAATTAAAATTTGCGACAGTAGAAAACTATTTTTTGAATAATTTACTATAGAAAAGGCAATCCCTGGCGCAATTAAAATTAGCGACAGTAGAAAATTATTTTTTGCAAAATTTACTATAGAAAAGGCAATCCCTGGCGTAATTAAAATTTGCGACAGTAGAAAATTATTTTTTGAAAAATTTACTATAGAAAAGGCAATCCCTGGCGTATTTAAAATTTGCGACAGTAAAAAATTATTTTTTGAATAATTTACTATAGAAAAGGCAATCCCTGGCGTAATTAAAATTTGCGACAGTAGAAAATTATTTTTTGAATAATTTACTATAGAAAAGGCAATCCCTGGCGTAATTAAAATTTGCGAAATTATAAAATTATTTTTTGAATAATTTACTATAGAAAAGGCAATCCCTGGCGCACTTAAAATTTGCGACAATAAAAAATTATTTTTTGAATAATTTACTATAGAAAAGGCAATCCCTGGCGTAATTAAAATTTGCGACAGTAGAAAATTATTTTTTGAATAATATACTATAGAAAAGGCAATCCCTGGCGTAATTAAAATTTGCGACAGTATAAAATTATTTTTTGAATAATTTACTATAGAAAAGGCAATCCCTGGCGCAATTAAAACTTGCGATAGTAAAAAATTATTTTTTGAATAATTTACTATAGAAAAGGCAATCCCTGGCGTATAATTAAAATTTGCGAGAGTAAAAAATTATTTTTGAATAATTTACTATAGAAAAGGCAATCCCTGGCGTAATTAAAATTTGCGACAGTAAAAAATTATTTTTTGAATAATTTACTATAGAAAAGGCAATCCCTGGCGTATTTAAAATTTGCGACAATAAAAAATTATTTTTTGAATAATTTACTATAGAAAAGGCAATCCCTGGTGTATTTAAAATTTGCGACAGTAAAAAATTATTTTTTGAATAATTTACTATAGAAAAGGCAATCCCTGGCGTATTTAAAATTTGCGACAGTAAGAAATTAATTTGTGAGAAATTTACTATAGAAAAGTCAATCCCTGGGATATTTAAAATTTGCGACAGTAAAAAATTATTTTTTGAATTATTTACTATAGAAAAGGCAATCCCTGGCGTATTTAAAATTTGCGACAGTAAAAAATTAATTTGTGAAAAATTTACCTGGCGAAATTGAAATTTGCGAGAGTAAAAAATTATTTTTTGAATAATTTACTATAGAAAAGGCAATCCCTGGCGTAATTAAAATTTGCGACAGTTGAAAATTATTTTTTGAATAATTTACTATAGAAAAGGCAATCCCTGGCGCCCTTAAAATTTGCGACAGTAGAAAATTATTTTTGAATAATTTACTATAGAAAAGGCAATCCCTGGCGCACTTAAAATTTGCGACAGTAAAAAATTATTTTTTGAATAATTTACTATAGAAAAGGCAATCCCTGGCGTAATTAAAATTTGCGACAGTAGAAAATTATTTTTTGAATAATTTACTATAGAAAAGGCAATCCCTGGCGTAATTAAAATTTGCGATAGTATAAAATTATTTTTTGAATAATTTACTATAGAAAAGGCAATCCCTGGCGCACTTAAAATTTGCGACAGTAAAAAATTATTGTTTGAATAATTTACTATAGAAAAGGCAATCCCTGGCGTAATTAAAATTTGCGACAGTAGAAAACTATTTTTTGAATAATTTACTATAGAAAAGGCAATCCCTGGCGCAATTAAAATTTGCGACAGTAGAAAATTATTTTTTGCAAAATTTACTATAGAAAAGGCAATCCCTGTCGTAATTAAAATTTGCGACAGTATAAAATTATTTTTTGAAAAATTTACTATAGAAAAGGCAATCCCTGGCGTATTTAAAATTTGCGACAAAAAATAAATTATTTTTTGAATAATTTACTATAGAAAAGGCAATCCCTGGCGTAATTAAAATTTGCGACAGTAGAAAATTATTTTTTGAATAATTTACTATAGAAAAGGCAATCCCTGGAGTAATTAAAATTTGCGACAGTAGAAAATTATTTTTTGAATAATTTACTATAGAAAAGGCAATCCCTGGCGTAATTAAAATTTGCGACAGTAGAAAATTATTTTTTGAATAATTTACTATAGAAAAGGCAATCCCTGGCGTAATTAAAATTTGCGACAGTATAAAATTATTTTTTGAATAATTTACTATAGAAAAGGCAATCCCTGGCGTAATTAAAATTTGCGACAGTAGAAAATTATTTTTTGAATAATTTACTATAGAAAAGGCAATCCCTGGCGTAATTAAAATTTGCGACAGTAGAAAATTATTTTTTGAATAATTTACTATAATTAAGGCAATCCCTGGCGTAATTAAAATTTGCGACAGTATAAAATTATTTTTTGAATAATTTACTATAGAAAAGGCAATCCCTGGCGTAATTAAAATTTGCGACAGTATAAAATTATTTTTTGAATAATTTACTATAGAAAAGGCAATCCCTGGCGCAATTAAAATTAGCGACAGTAGAAATTTATTTTTTGCAAAATTTACTATAGAAAAGGCAATCCCTGGCGTAATTAAAATTTGCGACAGTAGAAAATTATTTTTTGAAAAATTTACTATAGAAAAGGCAATCCCTGGCGTATTTAAAATTTGCGACAGTAAAAAATTATTTTTTGAATAATTTACTATAGAAAAGGCAATCCCTGGCGTAATTAAAATTTGCGACAGTAGAAAATTATTTTTTGAATAATTTACTATAGAAAAGGCAATCCCTGGCGTAATTAAAATTTGCGAGAGTATAAAATTATTTTTTGAATAATTTACTATAGAAAAGGCAATCCCTGGCGCACTTAAAATTTGCGACAATAAAAAATTATTTTTTGAATAATTTACTATAGAATAGGCAATCCCTGGCGTAATTAAAATTTGCGACAGTAGAAAATTATTTTTTGAATAATATACTATAGAAAAGGCAATCCCTGGCGTAATTAAAATTTGCGACAGTATAAAATTATTTTTTGAATAATTTACTATAGAAAAGGCAATCCCTGGCGCAATTAAAGCTTGCGATAGTAAAAAATTATTTTTTGAATAATTTACTATAGAAAAGGCAATCCCTGGCGTAATTAAAATTTGCGAGAGTAAAAAATTATTTTTTGAATAATTTACTATAGAAAAGGCAATCCCTGGCGTAATTAAAATTTGCGACAGTAAAAAATTATTTTTTGAATAATTTACTATAGAAAAGGCAATCCCTGGCGTATTTAAAATTTGCGACAATAAAAAATTATTTTTTGAATAATTTACTATAGAAAAGGCAATCCCTGGTGTATTTAAAATTTGCGACAGTAAAAAATTATTTTTTGAATAATTTACTATAGAAAAGGCAATCCCTGGCGTATTTAAAATTTGCGACAGTAAGAAATTAATTTGTGAGAAATTTACTATAGAAAAGTCAATCCCTGGGATATTTAAAATTTGCGACAGTAAAAAATTATTTTTTGAATTATTTACTATAGAAAAGGCAATCCCTGGCGTATTTAAAATTTGCGACAGTAAAAAATTAATTTGTGAAAAATTTACCTGGCGAAATTGAAATTTGCGAGAGTAAAAAATTATTTTTTGAATAATTTACTATAGAAAAGGCAATCCCTGGCGTAATTAAAATTTGCGACAGTTGAAAATTATTTTTTGAATAATTTACTATAGAAAAGGCAATCCCTGGCGCACTTAAAATTTGCGACAGTAGAAAATTATTTTTTGAATAATTTACTATAGAAAAGGCAATCCCTGGCGCACTTAAAATTTGCGACAGTAAAAAATTATTTTTTGAATAATTTACTATAGAAAAGGCAATCCCTGGCGTAATTAAAATTTGCGACAGTAGAAAATTATTTTTTGAATAATTTACTATAGAAAAGGCAATCCCTGGCGTAATTAAAATTTGCGACAGTATAAAATTATTTTTTGAATAATTTACTATAGAAAAGGCAATCCCTGGCGTAATTAAAATTTGCGACAGTAGAAAATTATTTTTTGAATAATTTACTATAGAAAAGGCAATCCCTGGCGTAATTAAAATTTGCGAGAGTAAAAAATTATTTTTTGAATAATTTACTATAGAAAAGGCAATCCCTGGCGTAATTAAAATTTGCGACAGTAAAAAATTATTTTTTGAATAATTTACTATAGAAAAGGCAATCCCTGGCGTATTTAAAATTTGCGACAATAAAAAATTATTTTTTGAATAATTTACTATAGAAAAGGCAATCCCTGGCGTAATTAAAATTTGCGACAATTGAAAATTATTTTTTGAATAATTTACTATAGAAAAGGCAATCCCTGGCGCAATTAAAATTTGCGACAGTAAAAAATTATTTTTTGAATAATTTACTATAGAAAAGGCAATCCCTGGCGGAATGAAAATTTGCGACAGTAGAAAATTATTTTTTGAATAATTTACTATAGAAAAGGCAATCCCTGGTGTATTTAAAATTTGCGACAGTAAAAAATTATTTTTTGAATAATTTACTATAGAAAAGGCAATCCCTGGCGTATTTAAAATTTGCGACAGTAAGAAATTAATTTGTGAGAAATTTACTATAGAAACGGCAATCCCTGGGATATTTAAAATATGCGACAGTAAAAAATTATTTTTTGAATAATTTACTATAGAAAAGGCAATCCCTGGCGTATTTAAAATTTGCGACAGTAAAAAATTATTTTGTGAAAAATTTACCTGGCGAAATTGAAATTTGCCAGAGTAAAAAATTATTTTTTGAATAATTTACTATAGAAAAGGCAATCCCTGGCGTATTTAAAATTTGCGACAAAAAAAAATTATTTTTTGAATAATTTACTATAGAAAAGGCAATCCCTGGCGTAATTAAAATTTGCGACAATTGAATATTATTTTTTGAATAATTTACTATAGAAAAGGCAATCCCTGGCGCAATTAAAATTTGCGACAGTAAAAAATTATTTTTTGAATAATTTACTATAGAAAAGGCAATCCCTGGCGTAATTAAAATTTGCGACAATTGAAAATTATTTTTTGAATAATTTACTATAGAAAAGGCAATCCCTGGTGTATTTAAAATTTGCGACAGTAAAAAATTATTTTTTGAATAATTTACTATAGAAAAGGCAATCCCTGGCGTATTTAAAATTTGCGACAGTAAGAAATTAATTTGTGAGAAATTTACTATAGAAAAGGCAATCCCTGGGATATTTAAAATTTGCGACAGTAAAAAATTATTTTTTGAATAATTTACTATAGAAAAGGCAATCCCTGGCGTATTTAAAATTTGCGACAGTAAGAAATTAATTTGTGAGAAATTTACTATAGAAAAGGCAATCCCTGGGATATTTAAAATTTGCGACAGTAAAAAATTATTTTTGAATAATTTACTATAGAAAAGGCAATCCCTGGCGTATTTAAAATTTGCGACAGTAAAAAATTAATTTGTGAAAAATTTACCTGGCGAAATTGAAATTTGCGAGAGTAAAAAATTATTTTTTGAATAATTTACTATAGAAAAGGCAATTCCTGGCGTAATTAAAATTTGCGACAGTTGAAAATTATTTTTTGAATAATTTACTATAGAAAAGGCAATCCCTGGCGCACTTAAAATTTGCGACATAGAAAATTATTTTTTGATTAATTTACTATAGAAAAGGCAATCCCTGGCGTAATTAAAATTTGCGACAGTAAAATATTATTTTTTGAATAATTTACTATAGGAAAGGCAATCCCTGGCGTAATTAAAATTTGCGACAGTATAAAATTATTTTTTGAATAATTTACTATAGAAAAGGCAATCCCTGGCGCACTTAAAATTTGCGACAGTAAAAAATTATTGTTTGAATAATTTACTATAGAAAAGGCAATCCCTGGCGTAATTAAAATTTGCGACAGTAGAAAATTATTTTTGAATAATTTACTATAGAAAAGGCAATCCCTGGCGTAATTAAAATTTGCGACAGTAGAAAATTATTTTTTGAATAATTTACTATAGAAAAGGCAATCCCTGGCGTAATTAAAATTTGCGACAGTAGAAAATTATTTTTTGAATAATTTACTATAGAAAAGGCAATCCCTGGCGTAATTAAAATTTGCGACAGTAGAAAATTATTTTTTGAATAATTTACTATAGAAAAGGCAATCCCTGGCGTAATTAAAATTTGCGACAGTAGAAAATTATTTTTTGAATAATTTACTATAGAAAAGGCAATACCTGGCGTAATTAAAATTTGCGACAGTATAAAATTATTTTTTGAATAATTTACTATAGAAAAGGCAATCCCTGGCGTAATTAAAATTTGCGACAGTATAAAATTATTTTTTGAATAATTTACTATAGAAAAGGCAATCCCTGGCGCAATTAAAAATTTGCGACAGTAAAAAATTATTTTTTGAATAATTTACTATAGAAAAGGCAATCCCTGGCGTAATTAAAATTTGCGACAGTAGAAAATTATTTTTTGAATAATTTACTATAGAAAAGGCAATCCCTGGCGTAATTAAAATTTGCGACAGTATAAAATTATTTTTTGAATAATTTACTATAGAAAAGGCAATCCCTGGCGCAATTAAAACTTGCGATAGTAAAAAATTATTTTTTGAATAATTTACTATAGAAAAGTCAATCCCTGGCGTAATTAAAATTTGCGAGAGTAAAAAATTATTTTTTGAATAATTTACTATAGAAAAGGCAATCCTTGGCGTAATTAAAATTTGCGACAGTAAAAAATTATTTTTTGAATAATTTACTATAGAAAAGGCAATCCCTGGCGTATTTAAAATTTGCGACAATAAAAAATTATTTTTTGAATAATTTACTATAGAAAAGGCAATCCCTGGCGTAATTAAAATTTGCGACAGTAGAAAATTATTTTTTGAATAATTTACTATAGAAAAGGCAATCCCTGGTGTATTTAAAATTTGCGACAGTAAAAAATTATTTTTTGAATAATTTACTATAGAAAAGCAATCCCTGGCGTATTTAAAATTTGCGACAGTAAGAAATTAATTTGTGAGAAATTTACTATAGAAAAGGCAATCCCTGGGATATTTAAAATTTGCGACAGTAAAAAATTATTTTTTGAATAATTTACTATAGAGAAGGCAATCCCTGGCGTAATTAAAATTTGCGACAGTAGAGAATTATTTTTTGAATAATTTACTATAGAAAAGGCAATCCCTGGTGTATTTAAAATTTGCGACAGTAAAAAATTATTTTTTGAATAATTTACTATAGAAAAGGCAATCCCTGGCGTATTTAAAATTTGCGACAGTAAGAAATTAATTTGTGAGAAATTTACTATAGAAAAGTCAATCCCTGGGATATTTAAAATTTGCGACAGTAAAAAATTATTTTTTGAATTATTTACTATAGAAAAGGCAATCCCTGGCGTATTTAATATTTGCGACAGTAAAAAATTAATTTGTGAAAAATTTACCTGGCGAAATTGAAATTTGCGAGAGTAAAAAATTATTTTTTGAATAATTTACTATAGAAAAGGCAATCCCTGGCGTAATTAAAATTTGCGACAGTTGAAAATTATTTTTTGAATAATTTACTATAGAAAAGGCAATCCCTGGCGCACTTAAAATTTGCGACAGTAGAAAATTATTTTTTGAATAATTTACTATAGAAAAGGCAATCCCTGGCGCACTTAAAATTTGCGACAGTAAAAAATTATTTTTTGAATAATTTACTATAGAAAAGGCAATCCCTGGCGTAATTAAAATTTGCGACAGTAGAAAATTATTTTTTGAATAATTTACTATAGAAAAGGCAATCCCTGGCGTAATTAAAATTTGCGACAGTATAAAATTATTTTTTGAATAATTTACTATAGAAAAGGCAATCCCTGGCGTAATTAAAATTTGCGACAGTAGAAAATTATTTTTTTAATAATTTACTATAGAAAAGGCAATCCCTGGCGTAATTAAAATTTGCGAGAGTAAAAAATTATTTTTTGAATAATTTACTATAGAAAAGGCAATCCCTGGCGTAATTAAAATTTGCGACAGTAAAAAATTATTTTTTGAATAATTTACTGTAGAAAAGGCAATCCCTGGCGCAATTAAAATTTGCGACAGTAAAAAATTATTTTTTGAATAATTTAATATAGAAAAGGCAATCCCTGGCGTATTTAAAATTTGCGACAGTAAGAAATTAATTTGTGAGAAATTTACTATAGAAAAGGCAATCCCTGGGATATTTAAAATTTGCGACAGTAAAAAATTATTTTTTGAATAATTTACTATAGAAAAGGCAATCCCTGGCGTATTTAAAATTTGCGACAGTAAAAAATTAATTTGTGAAAAATTTACCTGGCGAAATTGAAATTTGCGAGAGTAAAAAATTATTTTTTGAATAATTTACTATAGAAAAGGCAATCCCTGGCGTAATTAAAATTTGCGACAGTAGAAAACTATTTTTTGAATAATTTACTATAGAAAAGGCAATCCCTGGCGCAATTAAAATTAGCGACAGTAGAAAATTATTTTTTGCAAAATTTACTATAGAAAAGGCAATCCCTGGCGTAATTAAAATTTGCGACAGTAGAAAATTATTTTTTGAAAAATTTACTATAGAAAAGGCAATCCCTGGCGTATTTAAAATTTGCGACAGTAAAAAATTATTTTTTGAATAATTTACTATAGAAAAGGCAATCCCTGGCGTAATTAAAATTTGCGACAGTAGAAAATTATTTTTTGAATAATTTACTATAGAAAAGGCAATCCCTGGCGTAATTAAAATTTGCGAAATTATAAAATTATTTTTTGAATAATTTACTATAGAAAAGGCAATCCCTGGCGCACTTAAAATTTGCGACAATAAAAAATTATTTTTTGAATAATTTACTATAGAAAAGGCAATCCCTGGCGTAATTAAAATTTGCGACAGTAGAAAATTATTTTTTGAATAATATACTATAGAAAAGGCAATCCCTGGCGTAATTAAAATTTGCGACAGTATAAAATTATTTTTTGAATAATTTACTATAGAAAAGGCAATCCCTGGCGCAATTAAAACTTGCGATAGTAAAAAATTATTTTTTGAATAATTTACTATAGAAAAGGCAATCCCTGGCGTAATTAAAATTTGCGAGAGTAAAAAATTATTTTTTGAATAATTTACTATAGAAAAGGCAATCCCTGGCGTAATTAAAATTTGCGACAGTAAAAAATTATTTTTTGAATAATTTACTATAGAAAAGGCAATCCCTGGCGTATTTAAAATTTGCGACAATAAAAAATTATTTTTTGAATAATTTACTATAGAAAAGGCAATCCCTGGTGTATTTAAAATTTGCGACAGTAAAAAATTATTTTTTGAATAATTTACTATAGAAAAGGCAATCCCTGGCGTATTTAAAATTTGCGACAGTAAGAAATTAATTTGTGAGAAATTTACTATAGAAAAGTCAATCCCTGGGATATTTAAAATTTGCGACAGTAAAAAATTATTTTTTGAATTATTTACTATAGAAAAGGCAATCCCTGGCGTATTTAAAATTTGCGACAGTAAAAAATTAATTTGTGAAAAATTTACCTGGCGAAATTGAAATTTGCGAGAGTAAAAAATTATTTTTTGAATAATTTACTATAGAAAAGGCAATCCCTGGCGTAATTAAAATTTGCGACAGTTGAAAATTATTTTTTGAATAATTTACTATAGAAAAGGCAATCCCTGGCGCACTTAAAATTTGCGACAGTAGAAAATTATTTTTTGAATAATTTACTATAGAAAAGGCAATCCCTGGCGCACTTAAAATTTGCGACAGTAAAAAATTATTTTTTGAATAATTTACTATAGAAAAGGCAATCCCTGGCGTAATTAAAATTTGCGACAGTAGAAAATTATTTTTTGAATAATTTACTATAGAAAAGGCAATCCCTGGCGTAATTAAAATTTGCGACAGTATAAAATTATTTTTTGAATAATTTACTATAGAAAAGGCAATCCCTGGCGCACTTAAAATTTGCGACAGTAAAAAATTATTGTTTGAATAATTTACTATAGAAAAGGCAATCCCTGGAGTAATTAAAATTTGCGACAGTAGAAAACTATTTTTTGAATAATTTACTATAGAAAAGGCAATCCCTGGCGTAATTAAAATTTGCGACAGTAGAAAATTATTTTTTGAATAATTTACTATAGAAAAGGCAATCCCTGGCGTAATTAAAATATGCGACAGTATAAAATTATTTTTTGAATAATTTACTATAGAAAAGGCAATCCCTGGCGTAATTAAAATTTGCGACAGTAGAAAATTATTTTTTGAATAATTTACTATAGAAAAGGCAATCCCTGGCGTAATTAAAATTTGCGACAGTAGAAAATTATTTTTTGAATAATTTACTATAGAAAAGGCAATCCCTGGCGTAATTAAAATTTGCGACAGTATAAAATTATTTTTTGAATAATTTACTATAGAAAAGGCAATCCCTGGCGTAATTAAAATTTGCGACAGTATAAAATTATTTTTTGAATAATTTACTATAGAAAAGGCAATCCCTGGCGCAATTAAAATTAGCGACAGTAGAAATTTATTTTTTGCAAAATTTACTATAGAAAAGGCAATCCCTGGCGTAATTAAAATTTGCGACAGTAGAAAATTATTTTTTGAAAAATTTACTATAGAAAAGGCAATCCCTGGCGTATTTAAAATTTGCGACAGTAAAAAATTATTTTTTGAATAATTTACTATAGAAAAGGCAATCCCTGGCGTAATTAAAATTTGCGACAGTAGAAAATTATTTTTTGAATAATTTACTATAGAAAAGGCAATCCCTGGCGTAATTAAAATTTGCGAGAGTATAAAATTATTTTTTGAATAATTTACTATAGAAAAGGCAATCCCTGGCGCACTTAAAATTTGCGACAATAAAAAATTATTTTTTGAATAATTTACTATAGAATAGGCAATCCCTGGCGTAATTAAAATTTGCGACAGTAGAAAATTATTTTTTGAATAATATACTATAGAAAAGGCAATCCCTGGCGTAATTAAAATTTGCGACAGTATAAAATTATTTTTTGAATAATTTACTATAGAAAAGGCAATCCCTGGCGCAATTAAAGCTTGCGATAGTAAAAAATTATTTTTTGAATAATTTACTATAGAAAAGGCAATCCCTGGCGTAATTAAAATTTGCGAGAGTAAAAAATTATTTTTGAATAATTTACTATAGAAAAGGCAATCCCTGGCGTAATTAAAATTTGCGACAGTAAAAAATTATTTTTTGAATAATTTACTATAGAAAAGGCAATCCCTGGCGTATTTAAAATTTGCGACAATAAAAAATTATTTTTTGAATAATTTACTATAGAAAAGGGCAATCCCTGGTGTATTTAAAATTTGCGACAGTAAAAAATTATTTTTTGAATAATTTACTATAGAAAAGGCAATCCCTGGCGTATTTAAAATTTGCGACAGTAAGAAATTAATTTGTGAGAAATTTACTATAGAAAAGTCAATCCCTGGGATATTTAAAATTTGCGACAGTAAAAAAATTATTTTTTGAATTATTTACTATAGAAAAGGCAATCCCTGGCGTATTTAAAATTTGCGACAGTAAAAAATTAATTTGTGAAAATTTACCTGGCGAAATTGAAATTTGCGAGAGTAAAAAATTATTTTTTGAATAAATTACTATAGAAAAGGCAATCCCTGGCGTAATTAAAATTTGCGACAGTTGAAAATTATTTTTTGAATAATTTACTATAGAAAAGGCAATCCCTGGCGCACTTAAAATTTGCGACAGTAGAAAATTATTTTTTGAATAATTTACTATAGAAAAGGCAATCCCTGGCGCACTTAAAATTTGCGACAGTAAAAAATTATTTTTTGAATAATTTACTATAGAAAAGGCAGTCCCTGGCGTAATTAAAATTTGCGACAGTAGAAAATTATTTTTTGAATAATTTACTATAGAAAAGGCAATCCCTGGCGTAATTAAAATTTGCGAGAGTAAAAAATTATTTTTTGAATAATTTACTATAGAAAAGGCAATCCCTGGCGTAATTAAAATTTGCGACAGTAAAAAATTATTTTTTGAATAATTTACTATAGAAAAGGCAATCCCTGGCGTATTTAAAATTTGCGACAATAAAAAATTATTTTTTGAATAATTTACTATAGAAAAGGCAATCCCTGGTGTATTTAAAATTTGCGACAGTAAAAAATTATTTTTTGAATAATTTACTATAGAAAAGGCAATCCCTGGCGTATTTAAAATTTGCGACAGTAAGAAATTAATTTGTGAGAAATTTACTATAGAAAAGTCAATCCCTGGGATATTTAAAATTTGCGACAGTAAAAAATTATTTTTTGAATTATTTACTATAGAAAAGGCAATCCCTGGCGTATTTAAAATTTGCGACAGTAAAAAATTAATTTGTGAAAAATTTACCTGGCGAAATTGAAATTTGCGAGAGTAAAAAATTATTTTTTGAATAATTTACTATAGAAAAGGCAATCCCTGGCGTAATTAAAATTTGCGACAGTTGAAAATTATTTTTTGAATAATTTACTATAGAAAAGGCAATCCCTGGCGCACTTAAAATTTGCGACAGTAGAAAATTATTTTTTGAATAATTTACTATAGAAAAGGCAATCCCTGGCGCACTTAAAATTTGCGACAGTAAAAAATTATTTTTTGAATAATTTACTATAGAAAAGGCAATCCCTGGCGTAATTAAAATTTGCGACAGTAGAAAATTATTTTTTGAATAATTTACTATAGAAAAGGCAATCCCTGGCGTAATTAAAATTTGCGACAGTATAAAATTATTTTTTGAATAATTTACTATAGAAAAGGCAATCCCTGGCGTAATTAAAATTTGCGACAGTAGAAAATTATTTTTTGAATAATTTACTATAGAAAAGGCAATCCCTGGCGTAATTAAAATTTGCGAGAGTAAAAAATTATTTTTTGAATAATTTACTATAGAAAAGGCAATCCCTGGCGTAATTAAAATTTGCGACAGTAAAAAATTATTTTTTGAATAATTTACTATAGAAAAGGCAATCCCTGGCGTATTTAAAATTTGCGACAATAAAAAATTATTTTTTGAATAATTTACTATAGAAAAGGCAATCCCTGGCGTAATTAAAATTTGCGACAATTGAAAATTATTTTTTGAATAATTTACTATAGAAAAGGCAATCCCTGGCGCAATTAAAATTTGCGACAGTAAAAAATTATTTTTTGAATAATTTACTATAGAAAAGGCAATCCCTGGCGGAATTAAAATTTGCGACAGTAGAAAATTATTTTTTGAATAATTTACTATAGAAAAGGCAATCCCTGGTGTATTTAAAATTTGCGACAGTAAAAAATTATTTTTTGAATAATTTACTATAGAAAAGGCAATCCCTGGCGTATTTAAAATTTGCGACAGTAAGAAATTAATTTGTGAGAAATTTACTATAGAAACGGCAATCCCTGGGATATTTAAAATATGCGACAGTAAAAAATTATTTTTTGAATAATTTACTATAGAAAAGGCAATCCCTGGCGTATTTAAAATTTGCGACAGTAAAAAATTATTTTGTGAAAAATTTACCTGGCGAAATTGAAATTTGCCAGAGTAAAAAATTATTTTTTGAATAATTTACTATAGAAAAGGCAATCCCTGGCGTATTTAAAATTTGCGACAAAAAAAAATTATTTTTTGAATAATTTACTATAGAAAAGGCAATCCCTGGCGTAATTAAAATTTGCGACAATTGAAAATTATTTTTTGAATAATTTACTATAGAAAAGGCAATCCCTGGCGCAATTAAAATTTGCGACAGTAAAAAATTATTTTTTGAATAATTTACTATAGAAAAGGCAATCCCTGGCGTAATTAAAATTTGCGACAATTGAAAATTATTTTTTGAATAATTTACTATAGAAAAGGCAATCCCTGGTGTATTTAAAATTTGCGACAGTAAAAAATTATTTTTTGAATAATTTACTATAGAAAAGGCAATCCCTGGCGTATTTAAAATTTGCGACAGTAAGAAATTAATTTGTGAGAAATTTACTATAGAAAAGGCAATCCCTGGGATATTTAAAATTTGCGACAGTAAAAAATTATTTTTTGAATAATTTACTATAGAAAAGGCAATCCCTGGCGTATTTAAAATTTGCGACAGTAAGAAATTAATTTGTGAGAAATTTACTATAGAAAAGGCAATCCCTGGGATATTTAAAATTTGCGACAGTAAAAAATTATTTTTGAATAATTTACTATAGAAAAGGCAATCCCTGGCGTATTTAAAATTTGCGACAGTAAAAAATTAATTTGTGAAAAATTTACCTGGCGAAATTGAAATTTGCGAGAGTAAAAAATTATTTTTTGAATAATTTACTATAGAAAAGGCAATTCCTGGCGTAATTAAAATTTGCGACAGTTGAAAATTATTTTTTGAATAATTTACTATAGAAAAGGCAATCCCTGGCGCACTTAAAATTTGCGACATAGAAAATTATTTTTTGATTAATTTACTATAGAAAAGGCAATCCCTGGCGTAATTAAAATTTGCGACAGTAAAATATTATTTTTTGAATAATTTACTATAGGAAAGGCAATCCCTGGCGTAATTAAAATTTGCGACAGTATAAAATTATTTTTTGAATAATTTACTATAGAAAAGGCAATCCCTGGCGCACTTAAAATTTGCGACAGTAAAAAATTATTGTTTGAATAATTTACTATAGAAAAGGCAATCCCTGGCGTAATTAAAATTTGCGACAGTAGAAAATTATTTTTTGAATAATTTACTATAGAAAAGGCAATCCCTGGCGTAATTAAAATTTGCGACAGTAGAAAATTATTTTTTGAATAATTTACTATAGAAAAGGCAATCCCTGGCGTAATTAAAATTTGCGACAGTAGAAAATTATTTTTTGAATAATTTACTATAGAAAAGGCAATCCCTGGCGTAATTAAAATTTGCGACAGTAGAAAATTATTTTTTGAATAATTTACTATAGAAAAGGCAATCCCTGGCGTAATTAAAATTTGCGACAGTAGAAAATTATTTTTTGAATAATTTACTATAGAAAAGGCAATACCTGGCGTAATTAAAATTTGCGACAGTATAAAATTATTTTTTGAATAATTTACTATAGAAAAGGCAATCCCTGGCGTAATTAAAATTTGCGACAGTATAAAATTATTTTTTGAATAATTTACTATAGAAAAGGCAATCCCTGGCGCAATTAAAAATTTGCGACAGTAAAAAATTATTTTTTGAATAATTTACTATAGAAAAGGCAATCCCTGGCGTAATTAAAATTTGCGACAGTAGAAAATTATTTTTTGAATAATTTACTATAGAAAAGGCAATCCCTGGCGTAATTAAAATTTGCGACAGTATAAAATTATTTTTTGAATAATTTACTATAGAAAAGGCAATCCCTGGCGCAATTAAAACTTGCGATAGTAAAAAATTATTTTTTGAATAATTTACTATAGAAAAGTCAATCCCTGGCGTAATTAAAATTTGCGAGAGTAAAAAATTATTTTTTGAATAATTTACTATAGAAAAGGCAATCCTTGGCGTAATTAAAATTTGCGACAGTAAAAAATTATTTTTTGAATAATTTACTATAGAAAAGGCAATCCCTGGCGTATTTAAAATTTGCGACAATAAAAAATTATTTTTTGAATAATTTACTATAGAAAAGGCAATCCCTGGCGTAATTAAAATTTGCGACAGTAGAAAATTATTTTTTGAATAATTTACTATAGAAAAGGCAATCCCTGGTGTATTTAAAATTTGCGACAGTAAAAAATTATTTTTTGAATAATTTACTATAGAAAAGCAATCCCTGGCGTATTTAAAATTTGCGACAGTAAGAAATTAATTTGTGAGAAATTTACTATAGAAAAGGCAATCCCTGGGATATTTAAAATTTGCGACAGTAAAAAATTATTTTTTGAATAATTTACTATAGAGAAGGCAATCCCTGGCGTAATTAAAATTTGCGACAGTAGAGAATTATTTTTTGAATAATTTACTATAGAAAAGGCAATCCCTGGTGTATTTAAAATTTGCGACAGTAAAAAATTATTTTTTGAATAATTTACTATAGAAAAGGCAATCCCTGGCGTATTTAAAATTTGCGACAGTAAGAAATTAATTTGTGAGAAATTTACTATAGAAAAGTCAATCCCTGGGATATTTAAAATTTGCGACAGTAAAAAATTATTTTTTGAATTATTTACTATAGAAAAGGCAATCCCTGGCGTATTTAATATTTGCGACAGTAAAAAATTAATTTGTGAAAAATTTACCTGGCGAAATTGAAATTTGCGAGAGTAAAAAATTATTTTTTGAATAATTTACTATAGAAAAGGCAATCCCTGGCGTAATTAAAATTTGCGACAGTTGAAAATTATTTTTTGAATAATTTACTATAGAAAAGGCAATCCCTGGCGCACTTAAAATTTGCGACAGTAGAAAATTATTTTTTGAATAATTTACTATAGAAAAGGCAATCCCTGGCGCACTTAAAATTTGCGACAGTAAAAAATTATTTTTTGAATAATTTACTATAGAAAAGGCAATCCCTGGCGTAATTAAAATTTGCGACAGTAGAAAATTATTTTTTGAATAATTTACTATAGAAAAGGCAATCCCTGGCGTAATTAAAATTTGCGACAGTATAAAATTATTTTTTGAATAATTTACTATAGAAAAGGCAATCCCTGGCGTAATTAAAATTTGCGACAGTAGAAAATTATTTTTTTAATAATTTACTATAGAAAAGGCAATCCCTGGCGTAATTAAAATTTGCGAGAGTAAAAAATTATTTTTTGAATAATTTACTATAGAAAAGGCAATCCCTGGCGTAATTAAAATTTGCGACAGTAAAAAATTATTTTTTGAATAATTTACTGTAGAAAAGGCAATCCCTGGCGCAATTAAAATTTGCGACAGTAAAAAATTATTTTTTGAATAATTTAATATAGAAAAGGCAATCCCTGGCGTATTTAAAATTTGCGACAGTAAGAAATTAATTTGTGAGAAATTTACTATAGAAAAGGCAATCCCTGGGATATTTAAAATTTGCGACAGTAAAAAATTATTTTTTGAATAATTTACTATAGAAAAGGCAATCCCTGGCGTATTTAAAATTTGCGACAGTAAAAAATTAATTTGTGAAAAATTTACCTGGCGAAATTGAAATTTGCGAGAGTAAAAAATTATTTTTTGAATAATTTACTATAGAAAAGGCAATCCCTGGCGTAATTAAAATTTGCGACAGTAGAAAACTATTTTTTGAATAATTTACTATAGAAAAGGCAATCCCTGGCGCAATTAAAATTAGCGACAGTAGAAAATTATTTTTTGCAAAATTTACTATAGAAAAGGCAATCCCTGGCGTAATTAAAATTTGCGACAGTAGAAAATTATTTTTTGAAAAATTTACTATAGAAAAGGCAATCCCTGGCGTATTTAAAATTTGCGACAGTAAAAAATTATTTTTTGAATAATTTACTATAGAAAAGGCAATCCCTGGCGTAATTAAAATTTGCGACAGTAGAAAATTATTTTTTGAATAATTTACTATAGAAAAGGCAATCCCTGGCGTAATTAAAATTTGCGAAATTATAAAATTATTTTTTGAATAATTTACTATAGAAAAGGCAATCCCTGGCGCACTTAAAATTTGCGACAATAAAAAATTATTTTTTGAATAATTTACTATAGAAAAGGCAATCCCTGGCGTAATTAAAATTTGCGACAGTAGAAAATTATTTTTTGAATAATATACTATAGAAAAGGCAATCCCTGGCGTAATTAAAATTTGCGACAGTATAAAATTATTTTTTGAATAATTTACTATAGAAAAGGCAATCCCTGGCGCAATTAAAACTTGCGATAGTAAAAAATTATTTTTTGAATAATTTACTATAGAAAAGGCAATCCCTGGCGTAATTAAAATTTGCGAGAGTAAAAAATTATTTTTTGAATAATTTACTATAGAAAAGGCAATCCCTGGCGTAATTAAAATTTGCGACAGTAAAAAATTATTTTTTGAATAATTTACTATAGAAAAGGCAATCCCTGGCGTATTTAAAATTTGCGACAATAAAAAATTATTTTTTGAATAATTTACTATAGAAAAGGCAATCCCTGGTGTATTTAAAATTTGCGACAGTAAAAAATTATTTTTTGAATAATTTACTATAGAAAAGGCAATCCCTGGCGTATTTAAAATTTGCGACAGTAAGAAATTAATTTGTGAGAAATTTACTATAGAAAAGTCAATCCCTGGGATATTTAAAATTTGCGACAGTAAAAAATTATTTTTTGAATTATTTACTATAGAAAAGGCAATCCCTGGCGTATTTAAAATTTGCGACAGTAAAAAATTAATTTGTGAAAAATTTACCTGGCGAAATTGAAATTTGCGAGAGTAAAAAATTATTTTTTGAATAATTTACTATAGAAAAGGCAATCCCTGGCGTAATTAAAATTTGCGACAGTTGAAAATTATTTTTTGAATAATTTACTATAGAAAAGGCAATCCCTGGCGCACTTAAAATTTGCGACAGTAGAAAATTATTTTTTGAATAATTTACTATAGAAAAGGCAATCCCTGGCGCACTTAAAATTTGCGACAGTAAAAAATTATTTTTTGAATAATTTACTATAGAAAAGGCAATCCCTGGCGTAATTAAAATTTGCGACAGTAGAAAATTATTTTTTGAATAATTTACTATAGAAAAGGCAATCCCTGGCGTAATTAAAATTTGCGACAGTATAAAATTATTTTTTGAATAATTTACTATAGAAAAGGCAATCCCTGGCGCACTTAAAATTTGCGACAGTAAAAAATTATTGTTTGAATAATTTACTATAGAAAAGGCAATCCCTGGAGTAATTAAAATTTGCGACAGTAGAAAACTATTTTTTGAATAATTTACTATAGAAAAGGCAATCCCTGGCGTAATTAAAATTTGCGACAGTAGAAAATTATTTTTTGAATAATTTACTATAGAAAAGGCAATCCCTGGCGTAATTAAAATTTGCGACAGTATAAAATTATTTTTTGAATAATTTACTATAGAAAAGGCAATCCCTGGCGTAATTAAAATTTGCGACAGTAGAAAATTATTTTTTGAATAATTTACTATAGAAAAGGCAATCCCTGGCGTAATTAAAATTTGCGACAGTAGAAAATTATTTTTTGAATAATTTACTATAGAAAAGGCAATCCCTGGCGTAATTAAAATTTGCGACAGTATAAAATTATTTTTTGAATAATTTACTATAGAAAAGGCAATCCCTGGCGTAATTAAAATTTGCGACAGTATAAAATTATTTTTTGAATAATTTACTATAGAAAAGGCAATCCCTGGCGCAATTAAAATTAGCGACAGTAGAAATTTATTTTTTGCAAAATTTACTATAGAAAAGGCAATCCCTGGCGTAATTAAAATTTGCGACAGTAGAAAATTATTTTTTGAAAAATTTACTATAGAAAAGGCAATCCCTGGCGTATTTAAAATTTGCGACAGTAAAAAATTATTTTTTGAATAATTTACTATAGAAAAGGCAATCCCTGGCGTAATTAAAATTTGCGACAGTAGAAAATTATTTTTTGAATAATTTACTATAGAAAAGGCAATCCCTGGCGTAATTAAAATTTGCGAGAGTATAAAATTATTTTTTGAATAATTTACTATAGAAAAGGCAATCCCTGGCGCACTTAAAATTTGCGACAATAAAAAATTATTTTTTGAATAATTTACTATAGAATAGGCAATCCCTGGCGTAATTAAAATTTGCGACAGTAGAAAATTATTTTTTGAATAATATACTATAGAAAAGGCAATCCCTGGCGTAATTAAAATTTGCGACAGTATAAAATTATTTTTTGAATAATTTACTATAGAAAAGGCAATCCCTGGCGCAATTAAAGCTTGCGATAGTAAAAAATTATTTTTTGAATAATTTACTATAGAAAAGGCAATCCCTGGCGTAATTAAAATTTGCGAGAGTAAAAAATTATTTTTTGAATAATTTACTATAGAAAAGGCAATCCCTGGCGTAATTAAAATTTGCGACAGTAAAAAATTATTTTTTGAATAATTTACTATAGAAAAGGCAATCCCTGGCGTATTTAAAATTTGCGACAATAAAAAATTATTTTTTGAATAATTTACTATAGAAAAGGCAATCCCTGGTGTATTTAAAATTTGCGACAGTAAAAAATTATTTTTTGAATAATTTACTATAGAAAAGGCAATCCCTGGCGTATTTAAAATTTGCGACAGTAAGAAATTAATTTGTGAGAAATTTACTATAGAAAAGTCAATCCCTGGGATATTTAAAATTTGCGACAGTAAAAAATTATTTTTTGAATTATTTACTATAGAAAAGGCAATCCCTGGCGTATTTAAAATTTGCGACAGTAAAAAATTAATTTGTGAAAAATTTACCTGGCGAAATTGAAATTTGCGAGAGTAAAAAATTATTTTTTGAATAATTTACTATAGAAAAGGCAATCCCTGGCGTAATTAAAATTTGCGACAGTTGAAAATTATTTTTTGAATAATTTACTATAGAAAAGGCAATCCCTGGCGCACTTAAAATTTGCGACAGTAGAAAATTATTTTTTGAATAATTTACTATAGAAAAGGCAATCCCTGGCGCACTTAAAATTTGCGACAGTAAAAAATTATTTTTTGAATAATTTACTATAGAAAAGGCAATCCCTGGCGTAATTAAAATTTGCGACAGTAGAAAATTATTTTTTGAATAATTTACTATAGAAAAGGCAATCCCTGGCGTAATTAAAATTTGCGACAGTATAAAATTATTTTTTGAATAATTTACTATAGAAAAGGCAATCCCTGGCGCACTTAAAATTTGCGACAGTAAAAAATTATTGTTTGAATAATTTACTATAGAAAAGGCAATCCCTGGAGTAATTAAAATTTGCGACAGTAGAAAACTATTTTTTGAATAATTTACTATAGAAAAGGCAATCCCTGGCGTAATTAAAATTTGCGACAGTAGAAAATTATTTTTTGAATAATTTACTATAGAAAAGGCAATCCCTGGCGTAATTAAAATTTGCGACAGTATAAAATTATTTTTTGAATAATTTACTATAGAAAAGGCAATCCCTGGCGTAATTAAAATTTGCGACAGTAGAAAATTATTTTTTGAATAATTTACTATAGAAAAGGCAATCCCTGGCGTAATTAAAATTTGCGACAGTAGAAAATTATTTTTTGAATAATTTACTATAGAAAAGGCAATCCCTGGCGTAATTAAAATTTGCGACAGTATAAAATTATTTTTTGAATAATTTACTATAGAAAAGGCAATCCCTGGCGTAATTAAAATTTGCGACAGTATAAAATTATTTTTTGAATAATTTACTATAGAAAAGGCAATCCCTGGCGCAATTAAAATTAGCGACAGTAGAAATTTATTTTTTGCAAAATTTACTATAGAAAAGGCAATCCCTGGCGTAATTAAAATTTGCGACAGTAGAAAATTATTTTTTGAAAAATTTACTATAGAAAAGGCAATCCCTGGCGTATTTAAAATTTGCGACAGTAAAAAATTATTTTTTGAATAATTTACTATAGAAAAGGCAATCCCTGGCGTAATTAAAATTTGCGACAGTAGAAAATTATTTTTTGAATAATTTACTATAGAAAAGGCAATCCCTGGCGTAATTAAAATTTGCGAGAGTATAAAATTATTTTTTGAATAATTTACTATAGAAAAGGCAATCCCTGGCGCACTTAAAATTTGCGACAATAAAAAATTATTTTTTGAATAATTTACTATAGAATAGGCAATCCCTGGCGTAATTAAAATTTGCGACAGTAGAAAATTATTTTTTGAATAATATACTATAGAAAAGGCAATCCCTGGCGTAATTAAAATTTGCGACAGTATAAAATTATTTTTTGAATAATTTACTATAGAAAAGGCAATCCCTGGCGCAATTAAAGCTTGCGATAGTAAAAAATTATTTTTTGAATAATTTACTATAGAAAAGGCAATCCCTGGCGTAATTAAAATTTGCGAGAGTAAAAAATTATTTTTTGAATAATTTACTATAGAAAAGGCAATCCCTGGCGTAATTAAAATTTGCGACAGTAAAAAATTATTTTTTGAATAATTTACTATAGAAAAGGCAATCCCTGGCGTATTTAAAATTTGCGACAATAAAAAATTATTTTTTGAATAATTTACTATAGAAAAGGCAATCCCTGGTGTATTTAAAATTTGCGACAGTAAAAAATTATTTTTTGAATAATTTACTATAGAAAAGGCAATCCCTGGCGTATTTAAAATTTGCGACAGTAAGAAATTAATTTGTGAGAAATTTACTATAGAAAAGTCAATCCCTGGGATATTTAAAATTTGCGACAGTAAAAAATTATTTTTTGAATTATTTACTATAGAAAAGGCAATCCCTGGCGTATTTAAAATTTGCGACAGTAAAAAATTAATTTGTGAAAATTTACCTGGCGAAATTGAAATTTGCGAGAGTAAAAAATTATTTTTTGAATAATTTACTATAGAAAAGGCAATCCCTGGCGTAATTAAAATTTGCGACAGTTGAAAATTATTTTTTGAATAATTTACTATAGAAAAGGCAATCCCTGGCGCACTTAAAATTTGCGACAGTAGAAAATTATTTTTTGAATAATTTACTATAGAAAAGGCAATCCCTGGCGCACTTAAAATTTGCGACAGTAAAAAATTATTTTTTGAATAATTTACTATAGAAAAGGCAGTCCCTGGCGTAATTAAAATTTGCGACAGTAGAAAATTATTTTTTGAATAATTTACTATAGAAAAGGCAATCCCTGGCGTAATTAAAATTTGCGACAGTATAAAATTATTTTTTGAATAATTTACTATAGAAAAGGCAATCCCTGGCGTAATTAAAATTTGCGACAGTAGAAAATTATTTTTTGAATAATTTACTATAGAAAAGGCAATCCCTGGCGTAATTAAAATTTGCGAGAGTAAAAAATTATTTTTTGAATAATTTACTATAGAAAAGGCAATCCCTGGCGTAATTAAAATTTGCGACAGTAAAAAATTATTTTTTGAATAATTTACTATAGAAAAGGCAATCCCTGGCGTATTTAAAATTTGCGACTATAAAAAATTATTTTTTGAATAATTTACTATAGAAAAGGCAATCCCTGGCGTAATTAAAATTTGCGACAATTGAAAATTATTTTTTGAATAATTTACTATAGAAAAGGCAATCCCTGGCGCAATTAAAATTTGCGACAGTAAAAAATTATTTTTTGAATAATTTACTATAGAAAAGGCAATCCCTGGCGTAATTAAAATTTGCGACAGTAGAAAATTATTTTTTGAATAATTTACTATAGAAAAGGCAATCCCTGGTGTATTTAAAATTTGCGACAATTGAAAATTATTTTTTGAATAATTTACTATAGAAAAGGCAATCCCTGGTGTATTTAAAATTTGCGACAGTAAAAAATAATTTTTTGAATAATTTACTATAGAAAAGGCAATCCCTGGCGTAATTAAAATTTGCGACAGTATAAAATTATTTTTTGAATAATTTACTATAGAAAAGGCAATCCCTGGCGTAATTAAAATTTGCGACAGTTGAAAATTATTTTTTGAATAATTTACTATAGAAAAGGCAATCCCTGGCGCACTTAAAATTTGCGACAGTAGAAAATTATTTTTTGAATAATTTACTATAGAAAAGGCAATCCCTGGCGCACTTAAAATTTGCGACAGTAAAAAATTATTTTTTGAATAATTTACTATAGAAAAGGCAGTCCCTGGCGTAATTAAAATTTGCGACAGTAGAAAATTATTTTTTGAATAATTTACTATAGAAAAGGCAATCCCTGGCGTAATTAAAATTTGCGACAGTATAAAATTATTTTTTGAATAATTTACTATAGAAAAGGCAATCCCTGGCGTAATTAAAATTTGCGACAGTAGAAAATTATTTTTTGAATAATTTACTATAGAAAAGGCAATCCCTGGCGTAATTAAAATTTGCGAGAGTAAAAAATTATTTTTTGAATAATTTACTATAGAAAAGGCAATCCCTGGCGTAATTAAAATTTGCGACAGTAAAAAATTATTTTTTGAATAATTTACTATAGAAAAGGAAATCCCTGGCGCAATTAAAATTTGCGACAGTAAAAAATTATTTTTTGAATAATTTACTATAGAAAAGGCAATCCCTGGCGTAATTAAAATTTGCGACAATTGAAAATTATTTTTTGAATAATTTACTATAGAAAAGGCAATCCCTGGTGTATTTAAAATTTGCGACAGTAAAAAATAATTTTTTGAATAATTTACTATAGAAAAGGCAATCCCTGGCGTATTTAAAATTTGCGACAGTAAGAAATTAATTTGTGAGAAATTTACTATAGAAAAGGCAATCCCTGGGATATTTAAAATTTGCGACACTAAAAAATTATTTTTTGAATAATTTACTATAGAAAAGGCAATCCCTGGCGTATTTAAAATTTGCGACAGTAAGAAATTAATTTGTGAGAAATTTACTATAGAAAAGGCAATCCCTGGGATATTTAAAATTTGCGACAGTAAAAAATTATTTTTGAATAATTTACTATAGAAAAGGCAATCCCTGGCGTATTTAAAATTTGCGACAGTAAAAAATTAATTTGTGAAAAATTTACCTGGCGAAATTGAAATTTGCGAGAGTAGAAAATTATTTTTTGAATAATTTACTATAGAAAAGGCAATCCCTGGCGTAATTAAAATTTGCGACAGTTGAAAATTATTTTTTGAATAATTTACTATAGAAAAGGCAATCCCTGGCGCACTTAAAATTTGCGACATAGAAAATTATTTTTTGATTAATTTACTATAGAAAAGGCAATCCCTGGCGTAATTAAAATTTGCGACAGTAAAATATTATTTTTTGAATAATTTACTATAGAAAAGGCAATCCCTGGCGTAGTTAAAATTTGCGACAGTATAAAATTATTTTTTGAATAATTTACTATAGAAAAGGCAATCCCTGGCGCACTTAAAATTTGCGACAGTAAAAAATTATTGTTTGAATAATTTACTATAGAAAAGGCAATCCCTGGCGTAATTAAAATTTGCGACAGTAGAAAATTATTTTTTGAATAATTTACTATAGAAAAGGCAATCCCTGGCGTAATTAAAATTTGCGACAGTAGAAAATTATTTTTTGAATAATTTACTATAGAAAAGGCAATCCCTGGCGTAATTAAAATTTGCGACAGTAGAAAATTATTTTTTGAATAATTTACTATAGAAAAGGCAATCCCTGGCGTAATTAAAATTTGCGACAGTAGAAAATTATTTTTTGAATAATTTACTATAGAAAAGGCAATCCCTGGCGTAATTAAAATTTGCGACAGTAGAAAATTATTTTTTGAATAATTTACTATAGAAAAGGCAATCCCTGGCGTAATTAAAATTTGCGACAGTATAAAATTATTTTTTGAATAATTTACTATAGAAAAGGCAATCCCTGGCGTAATTAAAATTTGCGACAGTATAAAATTATTTTTTGAATAATTTACTATAGAAAAGGCAATCCCTGGCGCAATTAAAAATTTGCGACAGTAAAAAATTATTTTTTGAATAATTTACTATAGAAAAGGCAATCCCTGGCGTAATTAAAATTTGCGACAGTAGAAAATTATTTTTTGAATAATTTACTATAGAAAAGGCAATCCCTGGCGTAATTAAAATTTGCGACAGTATAAAATTATTTTTTGAATAATTTACTATAGAAAAGGCAATCCCTGGCGCAATTAAAACTTGCGATAGTAAAAAATTATTTTTTGAATAATTTACTATAGAAAAGGCAATCCCTGGCGTAATTAAAATTTGCGAGAGTAAAAAATTATTTTTTGAATAATTTACTATAGAAAAGGCAATCCTTGGCGTAATTAAAATTTGCGACAGTAAAAAATTATTTTTTGAATAATTTACTATAGAAAAGGCAATCCCTGGCGTATTTAAAATTTGCGACAATAAAAAATTATTTTTTGAATAATTTACTATAGAAAAGGCAATCCCTGGCGTAATTAAAATTTGCGACAGTAGAAAATTATTTTTTGAATAATTTACTATAGAAAAGGCAATCCCTGGTGTATTTAAAATTTGCGACAGTAAAAAATTATTTTTTGA
Source organism: Dioctria linearis (assembly GCA_963930735.1). Taxonomy (NCBI): domain Eukaryota; kingdom Metazoa; phylum Arthropoda; class Insecta; order Diptera; family Asilidae; genus Dioctria; species Dioctria linearis. Next base: position 49,326 of record CAWVNZ010003057.1, read on the forward strand.
ATAATTTACTATAGAAAAGAAATCCCTGGCGTATTTAAAATTTGCGACAGTAAGAAATTAATTTGTGAGAAATTTACTATAGAAAAGGCAATCCCTGGGATATTTAAAATTTGCGACAGTAAAAAATTATTTTTTGAAAAATTTACTATAGAAAAGGCAATCCCTGGCGCAATTAAAATTTGCGACAGTAGAAAATTATTTTTTGAATAATTTACTATAGAAAACGCAATCCCTGGCGTAATTAAAATTTGCGACAGTAGAAAATTATTTTTTGAATAATTTACTATAGAAAAGGCAATCCCTGGCGTAATTAAAATTTGCGACAGTATAAAATTATTTTTTGAATAATTTACTATAGAAAAGGCAATCCCTGGCGTAATTAAAATTTGCGACAGTATAAAATTATTTTTTGAATAATTTACTATAGAAAAGGCAATCCCTGGCGTAATTAAAATTTGCGACAGTAGAAAATTATTTTTTGAATAATTTACTATAGAAAAGGCAATCCCTGGCGTAATTAAAATTTGCGACAGTATAAAATTATTTTTTGAATAATTTACTATAGAAAAGGCAATCCCTGGCGTAATTAAAATTTGCGACAGTAAAAAATTATTTTTTGAATAATTTACTATAGAAAAGGCAATCCCTGGCGTAATTAAAATTTGCGACAGTAGAAAATTATTTTTTGAATAATTTACTATAGAAAAGGCAATCCCTGGCGTAATTAAAATTTGCGACAGTAGAAAATTATTTTTTGAATAATTTACTATAGAAAAGGCAATCCCTGGCGTAATTAAAATTTGCGACAGTAGAAAATTATTTTTTGAATAATTTACTATAGAAAAGGCAATCCCTGGCGTAATTAAAATTTGCGACAGTATAAAATTATTTTTTGAATAATTTACTATAGAAAAGGCAATCCCTGGCGTAATTAAAATTTGCGACAGTATAAAATTATTTTTTGAATAATTTACTATAGAAAAGGCAATCCCTGGCGCAATTAAAAATTTGCGACAGTAAAAAATTATTTTTTGAATAATTTACTATAGAAAAGGCAATCCCTGGCGTAATTAAAATTTGCGACAGTAGAAAATTATTTTTTGAATAATTTACTATAGAAAAGGCAATCCCTGGCGTAATTAAAATTTGCGACAGTATAAAATTATTTTTTGAATAATTTACTATAGAAAAGGCAATCCCTGGCGCAATTAAAACTTGCGATAGTAAAAAATTATTTTTTGAATAATTTACTATAGAAAAGGCAATCCCTGGCGTAATTAAAATTTGCGAGAGTAAAAAATTATTTTTTGAATAATTTACTATAGAAAAGGCAATCCTTGGCGTAATTAAAATTTGCGACAGTAAAAAATTATTTTTTGAATAATTTACTATAGAAAAGGCAATCCCTGGCGTATTTAAAATTTGCGACAATAAAAAATTATTTTTTGAATAATATACTATAGAAAAGGCAATCCCTGGCGTAATTAAAATTTGCGACAGTAGAAAATTATTTTTTGAATAATTTACTATAGAAAAGGCAATCCCTGGTGTATTTAAAATTTGCGACAGTAAAAAATTATTTTTTGAATAATTTACTATAGAAAAGCAATCCCTGGCGTATTTAAAATTTGCGACAGTAAGAAATTAATTTGTGAGAAATTTACTATAGAAAAGGCAATCCCTGGGATATTTAAAATTTGCGACAGTAAAAAATTATTTTTTGAAAAATTTACTATAGAAAAGGCAATCCCTGGCGCAATTAAAATTTGCGACAGTAGAAAATTATTTTTTGAATAATTTACTATAGAAAACGCAATCCCTGGCGTAATTAAAATTTGCGACAGTAGAAAATTATTTTTTGAATAATTTACTATAGAAAAGGCAATCCCTGGCGTAATTAAAATTTGCGACAGTATAAAATTATTTTTTGAATAATTTACTATAGAAAAGGCAATCCCTGGCGTAATTAAAATTTGCGACAGTATAAAATTATTTTTTGAATAATTTACTATAGAAAAGGCAATCCCTGGCGTAATTAAAATTTGCGACAGTAGAAAATTATTTTTTGAATAATTTACTATAGAAAAGGCAATCCCTGGCGTAATTAAAATTTGCGACAGTATAAAATTATTTTTTGAATAATTTACTATAGAAAAGGCAATCCCTGGCGCAATTAAAAATTTGCGACAGTAAAAAATTATTTTTTGAATAATTTACTATAGAAAAGGCAATCCCTGGCGTAATTAAAATTTGCGACAGTAGAAAATTATTTTTTGAATAATTTACTATAGAAAAGGCAATCCCTGGCGTAATTAAAATTTGCGACAGTATAAAATTATTTTTTGAATAATTTACTATAGAAAAGGCAATCCCTGGCGTAATTAAAATTTGCGACAGTATAAAATTATTTTTTGAATAATTTACTATAGAAAAGGCAATCCCTGGCGCAATTAAAAATTTGCGACAGTAAAAAATTATTTTTTGAATAATTTACTATAGAAGAGGCAATCCCTGTCGTAATTAAAATTTGCGACAGTAGAAAATTATTTTTTGAATAATTTACTATAGAAAAGGCAATCCCTGGCGTAATTAAAATTTGCGACAGTATAAAATTATTTTTTGAATAATTTACTATAGAAAAGGCAATCCCTGGCGCAATTAAAACTTGCGATAGTAAAAAATTATTTTTTGAATAATTTACTATAGAAAAGGCAATCCCTGGCGTAATTAAAATTTGCGAGAGTAAAAAATTATTTTTTGAATAATTTACTATAGAAAAGGCAATCCCTGGCGTAATTAAAATTTGCGACAGTAAAAAATTATTTTTTGAATAATTTACTATAGAAAAGGCAATCCCTGGCGTATTTAAAATTTGCGACAATAAAAAATTATTTTTTGAATAATTTACTATAGAAAAGGCAATCCCTGGCGTAATTAAAATTTGCGACAATTGAAAATTATTTTTTGAATAATTTACTATAGAAAAGGCAATCCCTGGCGCAATTAAAATTTGCGACAGTAAAAAATTATTTTTTGAATAATTTACTATAGAAAAGGCAATCCCTGGCGTAATTAAAATTTGCGACAGTAGAAAATTATTTTTTGAATAATTTACTATAGAAAAGGCAATCCCTGGTGTATTTAAAATTTGCGACAGTAAAAAATTATTTTTTGAATAATTTACTATAGAAAAGCAATCCCTGGCGTATTTAAAATTTGCGACAGTAAGAAATTAATTTGTGAGAAATTTACTATAGAAAAGGCAATCCCTGGGATATTTAAAATTTGCGACAGTAAAAAATTATTTTTTGAAAAATTTACTATAGAAAAGGCAATCCCTGGCGCAATTAAAATTTGCGGCAGTAGAAAATTATTTTTTGAATAATTTACTATAGAAAAGGCAATCCCTGGCGTAATTAAAATTTGCGACAGTAGAAACTTATTTTTTGAATAATTTACTATAGAAAAGGCAATCCCTGGCGTAATTAAAATTTGCGACAGTATAAAATTATTTTTTGAATAATTTACTATAGAAAAGGCAATCCCTGGCGTAAAAATTTGCGACAGTAGAAAATTATTTTTTGAATAATTTACTATAGAAAAGGCAATCCCTGGCGTAATTAAAATTTGCGACAGTAGAAAATTATTTTTTGAATAATTTACTATAGAAAAGGCAATCCCTGGCGTAATTAAAATTTGCGACAGTATAAAATTATTTTTTGAATAATTTACTATAGAAAAGGCAATCCCTGGCGTAATTAAAATTTGCGACAGTATAAAATTATTTTTTGAATAATTTACTATAGAAAAGGCAATCCCTGGCGCAATTAAAAATTTGCGACAGTAAAAAATTATTTTTTGAATAATTTACTAAAGAAAAGGCAATCCCTGGCGTAATTAAAATTTGCGACAGTAGAAAATTATTTTTTGAATAATTTACTATAGAAAAGGCAATCCCTGGCGTAATTAAAATTTGCGACAGTATAAAACTATTTTTTGAATAATTTACTATAGAAAAGGCAATCCCTGGCGCAATTAAAACTTGCGATAGTAAAAAATTATTTTTTGAATAATTTACTATAGAAAAGGCAATCCCTGGCGTAATTAAAATTTGCGAGAGTAAAAAATTATTTTTTGAATAATTTACTATAGAAAAGGCAATCCCTGGCGTAATTAAAATTTGCGACAGTAAAAAATTATTTTTTGGAATAATTTACTATAGAAAAGGCAATCCCTGGCGTATTTAAAATTTGCGACAATAAAAAATTATTTTTTGAATAATTTACTATAGAAAAGGCAATCCCTGGCGTAATTAAAATTTGCGACAATTGAAAATTATTTTTTGAATAATTTACTATAGAAAAGGCAATCCCTGGCGCAATTAAAACTTGCGACAGTAAAAAATTATTTTTTGAATAATTTACTATAGAAAAGGCAATCCCTGGCGTAATTAAAATTTGCGACAGTAGAAAATTATTTTTTGAATAATTTACTATAGAAAAGGCAATCCCTGGTGTATTTAAAATTTGCGACAGTAAAAAATTATTTTTTGAATAATTTACTATGGAAAAGCAATCCCTGGCGTATTTAAAATTTGCGACAGTAAGAAATTAATTTGTGAGAAATTTACTATAGAAAAGGCAATCCCTGGGATATTTAAAATTTGCGACAGTAAAAAATTATTTTTTGAAAAATTTACTATAGAAAAGGCAATCCCTGGCGCAATTAAAATTTGCGACAGTAGAAAATTATTTTTTGAATAATATACTATAGAAAAGGCAATCCCTGGCGTAATTAAAATTTGCGAGAGTATAAAATTATTTTTTGAATAATTTACAATAGAAAAGGCAATCCCTGGCGCACTTAAAATTTGCGACAATAAAAAATTATTTTTTGAATAATTTACTATAGAATAGGCAATCCCTGGCGTAATTAAAATTTGCGACAGTAGAAAATTATTTTTTGAATAATATACTATAGAAAAGGCAATCCCTGGCGTAATTAAAATTTGCGACAGTATAAAATTATTTTTTGAATAATTTACTATAGAAAAGGCAATCCCTGGCGCAATTAAAGCTTGCGATAGTAAAAAATTATTTTTTGAATAATTTACTATAGAAAAGGCAATCCCTGGCGTAATTAAAATTTGCGAGAGTAAAAAATTATTTTTTGAATAATTTACTATAGAAAAGGCAATCCCTGGCGTAATTAAAATTTGCGACAGTAAAAAATTATTTTTTGAATAATTTACTATAGAAAAGGCAATCCCTGGCGTATTTAAAATTTGCGACAATAAAAAATTATTTTTTGAATAATTTACTATAGAAAAGGCAATCCCTGGTGTATTTAAAATTTGCGACAGTAAAAAATTATTTTTTGAATAATTTACTATAGAAAAGGCAATCCCTGGCGTATTTAAAATTTGCGACAGTAAGAAATTAATTTGTGAGAAATTTACTATAGAAAAGTCAATCCCTGGGATATTTAAAATTTGCGACAGTAAAAAATTATTTTTTGAATTATTTACTATAGAAAAGGCAATCCCTGGCGTATTTAAAATTTGCGACAGTAAAAAATTAATTTGTGAAAAATTTACCTGGCGAAATTGAAATTTGCGAGAGTAAAAAATTATTTTTTGAATAATTTACTATAGAAAAGGCAATCCCTGGCGTAATTAAAATTTGCGACAGTTGAAAATTATTTTTTGAATAATTTACTATAGAAAAGGCAATCCCTGGCGCACTTAAAATTTGCGACAGTAGAAAATTATTTTTTGAATAATTTACTATAGAAAAGGCAATCCCTGGCGCACTTAAAATTTGCGACAGTAAAAAATTATTTTTTGAATAATTTACTATAGAAAAGGCAATCCCTGTCGTAATTAAAATTTGCGACAGTAGAAAATTATTTTTTGAATAATTTACTATAGAAAAGGCAATCCCTGGCGTAATTAAAATTTGCGACAGTATAAAATTATTTTTTGAATAATTTACTATAGAAAAGGCAATCCCTGGCGTAATTAAAATTTGCGACAGTAGAAAATTATTTTTTGAATAATTTACTATAGAAAAGGCAATCCCTGGCGTAATTAAAATTTGCGAGAGTAAAAAATTATTTTTTGAATAATTTACTATAGAAAAGGCAATCCCTGGCGTAATTAAAATTTGCGACAGTAAAAAATTATTTTTTGAATAATTTACTATAGAAAAGGCAATCCCTGGCGTATTTAAAATTTGCGACTATAAAAAATTATTTTTTGAATAATTTACTATAGAAAAGGCAATCCCTGGCGTAATTAAAATTTGCGACAATTGAAAATTATTTTTTGAATAATTTACTATAGAAAAGGCAATCCCTGGCGCAATTAAAATTTGCGACAGTAAAAAATTATTTTTTGAATAATTTACTATAGAAAAGGCAATCCCTGGCGTAATTAAAATTTGCGACAGTAGAAAATTATTTTTTGAATAATTTACTATAGAAAAGGCAATCCCTGGTGTATTTAAAATTTGCGACAGTAAAAAATTATTTTTTGAATAATTTACTATAGAAAAGGCAATCCCTGGCGTATTTAAAATTTGCGACAGTAAGAAATTAATTTGTGAGAAATTTACTATAGAAACGGCAATCCCTGGGATATTTAAAATATGCGACAGTAAAAAATTATTTTTTGAATAATTTACTATAGAAAAGGCAATCCCTGGCGTATTTAAAATTTGCGACAGTAAAAAATTAATTTGTGAAAAATTTACCTGGCGAAATTGAAATTTGCCAGAGTAAAAAATTATTTTTTGAATAATTTACTATAGAAAAGGCAATCCCTGGCGTATTTAAAATTTGCGACAAAAAAAAATTATTTTTTGAATAATTTACTATAGAAAAGGCAATCCCTGGCGTAATTAAAATTTGCGACAATTGAAAATTATTTTTTGAATAATTTACTATAGAAAAGGCAATCCCTGGCGCAATTAAAATTTGCGACAGTAAAAAATTATTTTTTGAATAATTTACTATAGAAAAGGCAATCCCTGGCGTAATTAAAATTTGCGACAATTGAAAATTATTTTTTGAATAATTTACTATAGAAAAGGCAATCCCTGGTGTATTTAAAATTTGCGACAGTAAAAAATTATTTTTTGAATAATTTACTATAGAAAAGGCAATCCCTGGCGTATTTAAAATTTGCGACAGTAAGAAATTAATTTGTGAGAAATTTACTATAGAAAAGGCAATCCCTGGGATATTTAAAATTTGCGACACTAAAAAATTATTTTTTGAATAATTTACTATAGAAAAGGCAATCCCTGGCGTATTTAAAATTTGCGACAGTAAGAAATTAATTTGTGAGAAATTTACTATAGAAAAGGCAATCCCTGGGATATTTAAAATTTGCGACAGTAAAAAATTATTTTTGAATAATTTACTATAGAAAAGGCAATCCCTGGCGTATTTAAAATTTGCGACAGTAAAAAATTAATTTGTGAAAAATTTACCTGGCGAAATTGAAATTTGCGAGAGTAAAAAATTATTTTTTGAATAATTTACTATAGAAAAGGCAATCCCTGGCGTAATTAAAATTTGCGACAGTTAAAAATTATTTTTTGAATAATTTACTATAGAAAAGGCAATCCCTGGCGCACTTAAAATTTGCGACATAGAAAATTATTTTTTGATTAATTTACTATAGAAAAGGCAATCCCTGGCGTAATTAAAATTTGCGACAGTAAAATATTATTTTTTGAATAATTTACTATAGAAAAGGCAATCCCTGGCGTAATTAAAATTTGCGACAGTATAAAATTATTTTTTGAATAATTTACTATAGAAAAGGCAATCCCTGGCGCACTTAAAATTTGCGACAGTAAAAAATTATTGTTTGAATAATTTACTATAGAAAAGGCAATCCCTGGCGTAATTAAAATTTGCGACAGTAGAAAATTATTTTTTGAATAATTTACTATAGAAAAGGCAATCCCTGGCGTAATTAAAATTTGCGACAGTAGAAAATTATTTTTTGAATAATTTACTATAGAAAAGGCAATCCCTGGCGTAATTAAAATTTGCGACAGTAGAAAATTATTTTTTGAATAATTTACTATAGAAAAGGCAATCCGTGGCGTAATTAAAATTTGCGACAGTAGAAAATTATTTTTTGAATAATTTACTATAGAAAAGGCAATCCCTGGCGTAATTAAAATTTGCGACAGTAGAAAATTATTTTTTGAATAATTTACTATAGAAAAGGCAATCCCTGGCGTAATTAAAATTTGCGACAGTATAAAATTATTTTTTGAATAATTTACTATAGAAAAGGCAATCCCTGGCGTAATTAAAATTTGCGACAGTATAAAATTATTTTTTGAATAATTTACTATAGAAAAGGCAATCCCTGGCGCAATTAAAAATTTGCGACAGTAAAAAATTATTTTTTGAATAATTTACTATAGAAAAGGCAATCCCTGGCGTAATTAAAATTTGCGACAGTAGAAAATTATTTTTTGAATAATTTACTATAGAAAAGGCAATCCCTGGCGTAATTAAAATTTGCGACAGTATAAAATTATTTTTTGAATAATTTACTATAGAAAAGGCAATCCCTGGCGCAATTAAAACTTGCGATAGTAAAAAATTATTTTTTGAATAATTTACTATAGAAAAGGCAATCCCTGGCGTAATTAAAATTTGCGAGAGTAAAAAATTATTTTTTGAATAATTTACTATAGAAAAGGCAATCCTGGGCGTAATTAAAATTTGCGACAGTAAAAAATTATTTTTTGAATAATTTACTATAGAAAAGGCAATCCCTGGCGTATTTAAAATTTGCGACAATAAAAAATTATTTTTTGAATAATTTACTATAGAAAAGGCAATCCCTGGCGTAATTAAAATTTGCGACAGTAGAAAATTATTTTTTGAATAATTTACTATAGAAAAGGCAATCCCTGGTGTATTTAAAATTTGCGACAGTAAAAAATTATTTTTTGAATAATTTACTATAGAAAAGCAATCCCTGGCGTATTTAAAATTTGCGACAGTAAGAAATTAATTTGTGAGAAATTTACTATAGAAAAGGCAATCCCTGGGATATTTAAAATTTGCGACAGTAAAAAATTATTTTTTGAAAAATTTACTATAGAAAAGGCAATCCCTGGCGCAATTAAAATTTGCGACAGTAGAAAATTATTTTTTGAATAATTTACTATAGAAAACGCAATCCCTGGCGTAATTAAAATTTGCGACAGTAGAAAATTATTTTTTGAATAATTTACTATAGAAAAGGCAATCCCTGGCGTAATTAAAATTTGCGACAGTATAAAATTATTTTTTGAATAATTTACTATAGAAAAGGCAATCCCTGGCGTAATTAAAATTTGCGACAGTATAAAATTATTTTTTGAATAATTTACTATAGAAAAGGCAATCCCTGGCGTAATTAAAATTTGCGACAGTAGAAAATTATTTTTTGAATAATTTACTATAGAAAAGGCAATCCCTGGCGTAATTAAAATTTGCGACAGTATAAAATTATTTTTTGAATAATTTACTATAGAAAAGGCAATCCCTGGCGCAATTAAAAATTTGCGACATTAAAAAATTATTTTTTGAATAATTTACTATAGAAAAGGCAATCCCTGGCGTAATTAAAATTTGCGACAGTAGAAAATTATTTTTTGAATAATTTACTATAGAAAAGGCAATCCCTGGCGTAATTAAAATTTGCGACAGTATAAAATTATTTTTTGAATAATTTACTATAGAAAAGGCAATCCCTGGCGTAATTAAAATTTGCGACAGTATAAAATTATTTTTTGAATAATTTACTATAGAAAAGGCAATCCCTGGCGCAATTAAAAATTTGCGACAGTAAAAAATTATTTTTTGAATAATTTACTATAGAAGAGGCAATCCCTGTCGTAATTAAAATTTGCGACAGTAGAAAATTATTTTTTGAATAATTTACTATAGAAAAGGCAATCCCTGGCGTAATTAAAATTTGCGACAGTATAAAATTATTTTTTGAATAATTTACTATAGAAAAGGCAATCCCTGGCGCAATTAAAACTTGCGATAGTAAAAAATTATTTTTTGAATAATTTACTATAGAAAAGGCAATCCCTGGCGTAATTAAAATTTGCGAGAGTAAAAAATTATTTTTTGAATAATTTACTATAGAAAAGGCAATCCCTGGCGTAATTAAAATTTGCGACAGTAAAAAATTATTTTTTGAATAATTTACTATAGAAAAGGCAATCCCTGGCGTATTTAAAATTTGCGACAATAAAAAATTATTTTTTGAATAATTTACTATAGAAAAGGCAATCCCTGGCGTAATTAAAATTTGCGACAATTGAAAATTATTTTTTGAATAATTTACTATAGAAAAGGCAATCCCTGGCGCAATTAAAATTTGCGACAGTAAAAAATTATTTTTTGAATAATTTACTATAGAAAAGGCAATCCCTGGCGTAATTAAAATTTGCGACAGTAGAAAATTATTTTTTGAATAATTTACTATAGAAAAGGCAATCCCTGGTGTATTTAAAATTTGCGACAGTAAAAAATTATTTTTTGAATAATTTACTATAGAAAAGCAATCCCTGGCGTATTTAAAATTTGCGACAGTAAGAAATTAATTTGTGAGAAATTTACTATAGAAAAGGCAATCCCTGGGATATTTAAAATTTGCGACAGTAAAAAATTATTTTTTGAAAAATTTACTATAGAAAAGGCAATCCCTGGCGCAATTAAAATTTGCGACAGTAGAAAATTATTTTTTGAATAATTTACTATAGAAAAGGCAATCCCTGGCGTAATTAAAATTTGCGACAGTAGAAACTTATTTTTTGAATAATTTACTATAGAAAAGGCAATCCCTGGCGTAATTAAAATTTGCGACAGTATAAAATTATTTTTTGAATAATTTACTATAGAAAAGGCAATCCCTGGCGTAAAAATTTGCGACAGTAGAAAATTATTTTTTGAATAATTTACTATAGAAAAGGCAATCCCTGGCGTAATTAAAATTTGCGACAGTAGAAAATTATTTTTTGAATAATTTACTATAGAAAAGGCAATCCCTGGCGTAATTAAAATTTGCGACAGTATAAAATTATTTTTTGAATAATTTACTATAGAAAAGGCAATCCCTGGCGTAATTAAAATTTGCGACAGTATAAAATTATTTTTTGAATAATTTACTATAGAAAAGGCAATCCCTGGCGCAATTAAAAATTTGCGACAGTAAAAAATTATTTTTTGAATAATTTACTAAAGAAAAGGCAATCCCTGGCGTAATTAAAATTTGCGACAGTAGAAAATTATTTTTTGAATAATTTACTATAGAAAAGGCAATCCCTGGCGTAATTAAAATTTGCGACAGTATAAAACTATTTTTTGAATAATTTACTATAGAAAAGGCAATCCCTGGCGCAATTAAAACTTGCGATAGTAAAAAATTATTTTTTGAATAATTTACTATAGAAAAGGCAATCCCTGGCGTAATTAAAATTTGCGAGAGTAAAAAATTATTTTTTGAATAATTTACTATAGAAAAGGCAATCCCTGGCGTAATTAAAATTTGCGACAGTAAAAAATTATTTTTTGAATAATTTACTATAGAAAAGGCAATCCCTGGCGTATTTAAAATTTGCGACAATAAAAAATTATTTTTTGAATAATTTACTATAGAAAAGGCAATCCCTGGCGTAATTAAAATTTGCGACAATTGAAAATTATTTTTTGAATAATTTACTATAGAAAAGGCAATCCCTGGCGCAATTAAAACTTGCGACAGTAAAAAATTATTTTTTGAATAATTTCCTATAGAAAAGGCAATCCCTGGCGTAATTAAAATTTGCGACAGTAGATAATTATTTTTTGAATAATTTACTATAGAAAAGGCAATCCCTGGTGTATTTAAAATTTGCGACAGTAAAAAATTATTTTTTGAATAATTTACTATGGAAAAGCAATCCCTGGCGTATTTAAAATTTGCGACAGTAAGAAATTAATTTGTGAGAAATTTACTATAGAAAAGGCAATCCCTGGGATATTTAAAATTTGCGACAGTAAAAAATTATTTTTTGAAAAATTTACTATAGAAAAGGCAATCCCTGGCGCAATTAAAATTTGCGACAGTAGAAAATTATTTTTTGAATAATTTACTATAGAAAAGGCAATCCCTGGCGTATTTAAAATTTGCGACAGTATAAAATTAATTTTTGAAAAATTTACTGTAGAAAAGGCAATCCCTGGCGCAATTAAAATTTGCGACAGTAGAAAATTATTTTTTGAATAATTTACTGTAGAAAAGGCAATCCCTGGCGCAATTAAAATTTGCGACAGTAGAAAATTATTTTTTGAATAATTTACTATAGAAAAGGCAATCCCTGGCCTATTTAAAATTTGCGACAGTAAAAAATTATTTTTTGAATAATTTACTATATAAAAGGCAATCCCTGGCGTAATTAAAATTTGCGACAGTATAAAATTATTTTTTTTATAATTTACTATAGAAATGGCAATCCCTGGCGTAATTAAAATTTGCGACAGTAGAAAATTATTTTTTGAATAATTTACTGTAGAAAAGGCAATCCCTGGCGCAATTAAAATTTGCGACAGTAGAAAATTATTTTTTGAATAATTTACTATAGAAAAGGCAATCCCTGGCCTATTTAAAATTTGCGACAGTAAAAAATTATTTTTTGAATAATTTACTATATAAAAGGCAATCCCTGGCGTAATTAAAATTTGCGACAGTATAGAATTATTTTTTTTATAATTTACTATAGAAAAGGCAATCCCTGGCGTATTTAAAATTTGCGACAGTAGAAAATTATATTTTGAATTATTTACTATATAAAAGGCAATCCCTGGCGTAATTAAAATTTGCGACAGTATAAAATTATTTTTTTTATAATTTACTATAGAAAAGGCAATCCCTGGCGTAATTAAAATTTGCGACAGTAAAAAATTATTTTTTGAAAAATTTACTATAGAAAAGGCAATCCCTGGCGCAATTAAAATTTGCGACAGTAGAAAATTATTTTTTGAATAATTTACTATAGAAAAGGCAATCCCTGGCGTATTTAAAATTTGCGACAGTATAAAATTAATTTTTGAAAAATTTACTGTAGAAAAGGCAATCCCTGGCGCAATTAAAATTTGCGACAGTAGAAAATTATTTTTTGAATAATATACTGTAGAAAAGGCAATCCCTGGCGCAATTAAAATTTGCGACAGTAGAAAATTATTTTTTGAATAATTTACTATAGAAAAGGCAATCCCTGGCGTATTTAAAATTTGAGACAGTAAAAAATTATTTTTTGAATAATTTACTATATAAAAGGCAATCCCTGGCGTAATTAAAATTTGCGACAGTATAAAATTATTTTTTTTTTAATTTACTATAGAAAAGGCAATCCCTGGCGTAATTAAAATTTGCGACAGTAGAAAATTATTTTTTGAATAATTTACTATAGTAAAGGCAATCCCTGGCGTAATTAAAATTTGCGACAGTAGAAAATTATTTTTTGAATAATTTACTATAGAAAAGGCAATCCCTGGCGTATTTAAAATTTGCGACAGTAAAAAATTATTTTTTGAATAATTTACTATATAAAAGGCAATCCCTGGCGTAATTAAAATTTGCGACAGTATAAAATTATTTTTTTTATAATTTAATATAGAAAAGGCAATCCCTGGCGTAATTAAAATTTGCGACAGTAGAAAATTATTTTTTGAATAATTTACTATAGAAAAGGCAATCCCTGGCGTAATTAAAATTTGCGACAGTAGAAAATTATTTTTTGAATAATTTACTGTAGAAAAGGCAATCCCTGGCGTATTTAAAATTTGCGACAGTAAAAAATTAATTTGTGAGAAATTTACTATAGAAAAGGCAATCCCTGGGATATTTAAAATTTGCGAGAGTAGAAAATTATTTTTTGAATAAATTACTATAGAAAAGGCAATCCCTGGCGCAATTAAAATTTGCGACAGTAAAAAATTATTTTTTGAATAATTTACTATAGAAAAGGCAATCCCTGGCGTAATTAAAATTTGCGACAGTAGAAAATTATTTTTTGAATAATTTACTATAGAAAAGGCAATCCCTGGCGTATTTAAAATTTGCGACAGTAAAAAATTATTTTTTGAATAATTTACTATAGAAAAGGCAATCCCTGGCGTATTTAAAATTTGCGACAGTAAAAAATTATTTTTTGAATAATTTACTATAGAAAAGGCAATCCCTGGCGTAATTAAAATTTGCGACAGTAAAAAATTATTTTTTGAATAATTTACTATAGAAAAGGCAATCCCTGGCGTAATTAAAATTTGCGACAGTATAAAATTATTTTTTGAATAATTTACTATAGAAAAGGCAATCCCTGGCGTAATTAAAATTTGCGACAGTAAAAAATTAGTTTTTGAAAAATTTACTATAGAAAAGGCAATCCCTGGCGCAATTACAATTTGCGACAGAAAAAAATTATTTTTTGAAAAATTTACTGTACAAAGGCAATCCCTGGCGTAATTAAAATTTGCGACAATAGAAAATTATTTTTTGAATAATTTACTATAGAAAAGGCAATCCCTGGCGTAATTAAAATTTGCGACAGTATAAAATTATTTTTTGAATAATTTACTATAGAAAGGCAATCCCTGGCGCACTTAAAATTTGCGACAGTAAAAAATTATTTTTTGAATAATTTACTATATAAAAGGCAATCCCTGGCGTAATTAAAATTTGCGACAGTAGAAAATTATTTTTTGAATAATTTACTATAGAAAAGGCAATCCCTGGCGTAATTAAAATTTGCGACAGTAGAAAATTATTTTTTGAATAATTTACTATAGAAAAGGCAATCCCTGGCGTATTTAAAATTTGCGTCAGTAAAAAATTATTTTTTGAATAATTTACTATAGAAAAGGCAATCCCTGGCGTATTTAAAATTTGCGACAGTAAAAAATTATTTTTTGAATAATTTACTATATAAAAGGCAATCCCTGGCGTAATTAAAATTTGCGACAGTAGAAAATTATTTTTTGAATAATTTACTATAGAAAAGGCAATCCCTGGCGTATTTAAAATTTGCGACAGTAGAAAATTATTTTTTGAATAATTTACTATAGAAAAGGCAATCCTTGGCGTAATTAAAATTTGCGACAGTAGAAAATTATTTTTTGAATAATTTACTATAGAAAAGGCAATCCCTGGCGCAATTAAAATTTGCGACAGTAAAAAATTATTTTTTGCAAAATTTACTATAGAAAAGGCAATCCCTGGCGTATTTAAAATTTGCGACAGTATAAAATTAATTTTTGAAAAATTTACTGTAGAAAAGGCAATCCCTGGCGCAATTAAAATTTGCGACAGTAGAAAATTATTTTTTGAATAATTTACTGTAGAAAAGGCAATCCTTGGCGTAATTAAAATTTGCGACAATAGAAAATTATTTTTTGAATAATTTACTATAGAAAAGGCAATCCCTGGCGTATTTAAAATTTGCGACAGTATAAAATTATTTTTTGCAAAATTTACTATAGAAAAGGCAATCCCTGGCGTAATTAAAATTTTCGACAGTAAAAAATTAATATTTTGAAAGATTTACTGTAGAAAAGGCAATCCCTGGCGCAATTAAAATTTGCGACAGTAAAAAATTATTTTTTGCAAAATTTACTATAGAAAAGGCAATCCCTGGCGTATTTAAAATTTGCGACAGTATAAAATTAATTTTTGAAAAATTTACTGTAGAAAAGGCAATCCCTGGCGCAATTAAAATTTGCGACAGTAGAAAATTATTTTTTGAATAATTTACTGTAGAAAAGGCAATCCTTGGCGTAATTAAAATTTGCGACAATAGAAAATTATTTTTTGAATAATTTACTATAGAAAAGGCAATCCCTGGCGTATTTAAAATTTGCGACAGTATAAAATTATTTTTTGCAAAATTTACTATAGAAAAGGCAATCCCTGGCGTAATTAAAATTTGCGACAGTAGAAAATTATTGTTTGAATAATTTACTATAGAAAAGGCAATCCCTGGCGTATTTAAAATTTGCGTCAGTAAAAAATTATTTTTTGAATAATTTACTATAGAAAAGGCAATCCCTGGCGTATTTAAAATTTGCGACAGTAAAAAATTATTTTTTGAAAAATTTACTATAGAAAAGGCAATCCCTGGCGTATTTAAAATTTGCGACAGTATAAAATTAATTTTTGAAAAATTTACTGTAGAAAAGGCAATCCCTGGCCTAACTAAAATTTGCGACAGTAAAAAATTATTTTTTGCAAAATTTACTATAGAAAAGGTAATCCCTGGCGCAATTACAATTTGCGACAGTAAAAAATTATTTTTTCGCAAAATTTACTATAGAAAAGGCAATCCCTGGCGTATTTAAAATTTGCGACAGTATAAATTAATTTTTGAATAATTTACTATAGAAAAGGCAATCCCTGGCGGATTTGAAATTTGCGACAGTAAAAAATTATTTTTTGAATAATTTACTATAGAAAAGGCAATCCCTGGCGTAATTAAAATTTGCGACAGTAGAAAATTATTTTTTGAATAATTTACTATAGAAAAGGCAATCCCTGGCGTATTTAAAATTTGCGACAGTAGAAAATTATTTTTTGAATTATTTACTATAGAAAAGGCAATCCCTGGCGTATTTAAAATTTGCGACAGTAAAAAATTATTTTTTGAATAATTTTCTATAGAAAAGGCAATCCCTGGCGTAATTAAAATTTGCGACAGTACAAAATTATTTTTTGAATAATTTACTATAGAAAAGGCAATCCCTGGCGTAATTAAAATTTGCGACAGTATAAAATTATTTTTTGAATAATTTACTATAGAAAAGGCAATCCCTGGCGTAATTAAAATTTGCGACAGTAAAAAATTAGTTTTTGAAAAATTTACTATAGAAAAGGCAATCCCTGGCGCAATTACAATTTGCGACAGTAAAAAATTATTTTTTGAAAAATTTACTCTACAAAGGCAATACCTGGCGTAATTAAAATTTGCGACAGTAGAAAATTATTTTTTGAATAATTTACTATAGAAAAGGCAATCCCTGGCGTAATTAAAATTTGCGACAGTATAAAATTATTTTTTGAATAATTTACTATAGAAAAGGCAATCCCTGGCGCACTTAAAATTTGCGACAGTAAAAAATTATTTTTTGAATAATTTACTATAGAAAAGGCAATCCCTGGCGTAATTAAAATTTGCGACAGTAGAAAATTATTTTTTGAATAATTTACTATAGAAAAGGCAATCCCTGGCGTAATTAAAATTTGCGACAGTAGAAAATTATTTTTTGAATAATTTACTATAGAAAAGGCAATCCCTGGCGTATTTAAAATTTGCGTCAGTTAAAAATTATTTTTTGAATAATTTACTATAGAAAAGGCAATCCCTGGCGTATTTAAAATTTGCGACAGTAAAAAATTATTTTTTGAATAATTTACTATATAAAAGGCAATCCCTGGCGTAATTAAAATTTGCGACAGTAAAAAATTATTTTTTGAATAATTTACTATAGAAAAGGCAATCCCTGGCGTAATTAAAATTTGCGACAGTAGAAAATTATTTTTTGAATAATTTACTATAGAAAAGGCAATCCCTGGCGTATTTAAAATTTGCAACAGTAGAAAATTATTTTTTGAATAATTTACTATAGAAAAGGCAATCCCTGGCGTAATTAAAATTTGCGACAGTAGAAAATTATTTTTTGAATAATTTACTATAGAAAAGGCAATCCCTGGCGCAATTAAAATTTGCGACAGTAAAAAATTATTTTTTGCAAAATTTACTATAGAAAAGGCAATCCCTGGCGTATTTAAAATTTGCGACAGTATAAAATTAATTTTTGAATAATTTACTATAGAAAAGGCAATTCCTGGCGCACTTAAAATTTGCGACAGTAAAAATTATTTTTTGAATAATTTACTATAGAAAAGGCAATCCCTGGGATATTTGAAATTTGCGACAGTAAAAAATTATTTTTTGAATAATTTACTATAGAAAAGGCAATCCCTGGCGTAATTAAAATTTGCGACAGTAGAAAATTATTTTTTGAATAATTTACTATAGAAAACGCAATCCCTGGCGCAATTAAAATTTGCGACAATAAAAAATTATTTTTGAAAAATTTACTGTAGAAAAGGCAATCCCTGGCGCAATTAAAATTTGCGACAGTAAAAAATTAGTTTTTGAAAAATTTACTGTAGAAAAGGCAATCCCTGGCGCAATTAAAATTTGCGACAGTAAAAAATTATTTTTTGAAAAATTTCCTATAGAAAGGCAATCCCTGGCGTATTTAAAATTTGCGACAGTAAAAAATTAATTTTTGAAAAATTTACTATAGAAAAGGCAATCCCTGGCGTATTTAAAATTTGCGACAGTATAAAATTAATTTTTGAATAATTTACTATAGAAAAGGCAATTCCTGGCGCACTTAAAATTTGCGACAGTAAAAATTATTTTTTGAATAATTTACTATAGAAAAGGCAATCCCTGGGATATTTGAAATTTGCGACAGTAAAAAATTATTTTTTGAATAATTTACTATAGAAAAGGCAATCCCTGGCGTAATTAAAATTTGCGACAGTAGAAAATTATTTTTTGAATAATTTACTATAGAAAAGGCAATCCCTGGCGCAATTAAAATTTGCGACAGTAAAAAATTATTTTTTGAAAAATTTACTGTAGAAAAGGCAATCACTGGCGCAATTAAAATTTGCGACAGTAAAAAATTAGTTTTTGAAAAATTTACTGTAGAAAAGGCAATCCCTGGCGCAATTAGAATTTGCGAAAGTAAAAAATTATTTTTTGAAAAATTTCCTATAGAAAAGGCAATCCCTGGCGTATTTAAAATTTGCGACAGTAAAAAATTAATTTTTGAAAAATTTACTATAGAAAAGGTAATCACTGGCGTAATTAAAATTTGCGACAGTAAAAAATTATTTTTTGAAAAATTTCCTATAGAAAAGGCAATCCCTGGCGTATTTAAAATTTGCGACAGTAAAAAATTAATTTTTGAAAAATTTACTATAGAAAAGGCAATCCCTGGCGTATTTAAAATTTGCGACAGTATAAAATTAATTTTTGAATAATTTTCTATAGAAAAGGCAATTCCTGGCGCACTTAAAAGTTGCGACAGTAAAAATTATTTTTTGAATAATTTACTATAGAAAAGGCAATCCCTGGGATATTTGAAATTTGCGACAGTAAAAAATTATTTTTTGAATAATTTACTATAGAAAAGGCAATCCCTGGCGTAATTAAAATTTGCGACAGTAGAAAATTATTTTTTGAATAATTTACTATAGAAAAGGCAATCCCTGGCGCAATTAAAATTTGCGACAGTAAAAAATTATTTTTTGAAAAATTTACTGTAGAAAAGGCAATCCCTGGCGCAATTAAAATTTGCGACAGTAAAAAATTAGTTTTTGAAAAATTTGCTGTAGAAAAGGCAATCCCTGGCGCAATTAAAATTTGCGACAGTAAAAAATTAATTTTTGAAAAATTTCCTATAGAAAAGGCAATCCCTGGCGTATTTAAAATTTGCGACAGTAAAAAATTAATTTTTGGAAAATTTACTATAGAAAAGGCAATCACTGGCGTAATTAAAATTTGCGACAGTAAAAAATTATTTTTTGCAAAATTTACTATAGAAAAGGCAATCCCTGGCGTATTTAAAATTTGCGACAGTAAAAAATTATTTTTTGAAAAATTTACTATAGAAAAGGCAATCCCTGGCGTATTTAAAATTTGCGACAGTATAAAATTAATTTTTGAAAAATTTACTGTAGAAAAGGCAATCCCTGGCGTAATTAAAATTTGCGACAGTAGAAAATTATTTTTTGAATAATTTACTATAGAAAAGGCAATCCCTGGCGCAATTAAAATTTGCGAGAGTAAAAAATAATTTTTTGCAAAATTTACTGTAGAAAAGGCAATCCCTGGCGCAATTAAAACTTGCGATAGTAAAAAATTATTTTTTGAATAATTTACTATAGAAAAGGCAATCCCTGGGATATTTGAAATTTGCGACAGTAAAAAATTATTTTTTGAATAATTTACTATAGAAAAGGCAATCCCTGGCGTAATTAAAATTTGCGACAGTAGAAAATTATTTTTTGAATAATTTACTATAGAAAAGGCAATCCCTGGCGCAATTAAAATTTGCGACAGTAAAAAATTATTTTTTGAAAAATTTACTGTAGAAAAGGCAATCCCTGGCGCAATTAAAATTTGCGACAGTAAAAAATTAGTTTTTGAAAAATTTACTGTAGAAAAGGCAATCCCTGGCGCAATTAAAATTTGCGAAAGTAAAAAATTATTTTTTGAAAAATTTCCTATAGAAAAGGCAATCCCTGGCGTATTTAAAATTTGCGACAGTAAAAAATTAATTTTTGAAAAATTTACTATAGAAAAGGTAATCACTGGCGTAATTAAAATTTGCGACAGTAAAAAATTATTTTTTGCAAAATTTACTATAGAAAAGGCAATCCCTGGCGCAATTAAAATTTGCGACAGTAGAAAATTATTTTTTGAATAATTTACTATAGAAAAGGCAATCCCTGGCGTAATTAAAATTTGCGACAGTATAAAATTATTTTTTGAATAATTTACTATAGAAAAGGCAATCCCTGGCGTAATTAAAATTTGCGACAGTATAAAATTATTTTTTGAATAATTTACTATAGAAAAGGCAATCCCTGGCGTAATTAAAATTTGCGACAGTAGAAAATTATTTTTTGAATAATTTACTATAGAAAAGGCAATCCCTGGCGTATTTAAAATTTGCGACAGTAAAAAATTATTTTTTGAATAATTTACTATAGAAAAGGCAATCCCTGGCGTATTTAAAATTTGCGACAGTAAGAAATTAATTTGTGAGAAATTTACTATAGAAAAGGCAATCCCTGGGATATTTAAAATTTGCGACAGTAAAAAATTATTTTTTGAAAAATTTACTACAGAAAAGGCAATCCCTGGCGCAATTAAAATTTGCGACAGTAGAAAATTATTTTTTGAATAATTTACTATAGAAAAGGCAATCCCTGGCGTATTTAAAATTTGAGACAGTATAAAATTAATTTTTGAAAAGTTTACTGTAGAAAAGGCAATCCCTGGCGCAATTAAAATTTGCGACAGTAGAAAATTATTTTTTGAATAATTTACTGTAGAAAAGGCAATCCCTGGCGCAATTAAAATTTGCGACAGTAGAAAATTATTTTTTGAATAATTTACTATAGAAAAGGCAATCCCTGGCGTATTTAAAATTTGCGACAGTAAAAAATTATTTTTTGAATAATTTACTATATAAAAGGCAATCCCTGGCGTAATTAAAATTTGCGACAGTATAAAATTATTTTTTTTATAATTTACTATAGAAAAGGCAATCCCTGGCGTAATTAAAATTTGCGACAGTAGAAAATTATTTTTTGAATAATTTACTATAGAAAAGGCAATCCCTGGCGTAATTAAAATTTGCGACAGTAGAAAATTATTTTTTGAATAATTTACTATAGAAAAGGCAATCCCTGGCGTATTTAAAATTTGCGACAGTAAAAAATTAATTTGTGAGAAATTTACTATAGAAAAGACAATCCCTGGCATATTTAAAATTTGCGACAGTAGAAAATTATTTTTTGAATAATTTACTATAGAAAAGGCAATCCCTGGCGCAATTAAAATTTGCGACAGTAAAAAATTATTTTTTGAATAATTTACTATAGAAAAGGCAATCCCTGGCGTAATTAAAATTTGCGACAGTAGAAAATTATGTTTTGAATAATTTACTATAGAAAAGGCAATCCCTGGCCTATTTAAAATTTGCGACAGTAAAAAATTATTTTTTGAATAATTTACTATAGAAAAGGCAATCCCTGGGATATTTGAAATTTGCGACAGTAAAAAATTATTTTTTGAATAATTTACTATAGAAAAGGCAATCCCTGGCGTAATTAAAATTTGCGACAGTAGAAAATTATTTTTTGAATAATTTACTATAGAAAAGGCAATCCCTGGCGCAATTAAAATTTGCGACAGTAAAAAATTATTTTTTGAAAAATTTACTGTAGAAAAGGCAATCCCTGGCGCAATTAAAATTTGCGACAGTAAAAAATTAGTTTTTGAAAAATTTACTGTAGAAAAGGCAATCCCTGGCGCAATTAAAATTTGCGACAGTAAAAAATTATTTTTTGAAAAATTTCCTATAGAAAAGGCAATCCCTGGCGTATTTAAAATTTGCGACAGTAAAAAATTAATTTTTGAAAAATTTACTATAGAAAAGGGAATCACTGGCGTAATTAAAATTTGCGACAGTAAAAAATTATTTTTTGCAAAATTTACTATAGAAAAGGCAATCCCTGGCGTATTTAAAATTTGCGCCAGTAAAAAATTATTTTTTGAAAAATTTACTATAGAAAAGGCAATCCCTGGCGTATTTAAAATTTGCGACAGTATAAAATTAATTTTTGAAAAATTTACTGTAGAAAAGGCAATCCCTGGCGTAATTAAAATTTGCGACAGTAGAAAATTATTTTTTGAATAATTTACTATAGAAAAGGCAATCCCTGGCGCAATTTAAATTTGCGACAGTAAAAAATTATTTTTTGCAAAATTTACTGTAGAAAAGGCAATCCCTGGCGCAATTAAAACTTGCGATAGTAAAAAATTATTTTTGAATAATTTACTATAGAAAAGGCAATCCCTGGGATATTTGAAATTTGCGACAGTAAAAAATTATTTTTTGAATAATTTACTATAGAAAAGGCAATCCCTGGCGTAATTAAAATTTGCGACAGTAGAAAATTATTTTTTGAATAATTTACTATAGAAAAGGCAATCCCTGGCGCAATTAAAATTTGCGACAGTAAAAAATTATTTTTTGAAAAATTTACTGTAGAAAAGGCAATCCCTGGCGCAATTAAAATTTGCGACAGTAAAAAATTAGTTTTTGAAAAATTTACTGTAGAAAAGGCAATCCCTGGCGCAATTAAAATTTGCGAAAGTAAAAAATTATTTTTTGAAAAATTTCCTATAGAAAAGGCAATCCCTGGCGTATTTAAAATTTGCGACAGTAAAAAATTAATTTTTGAAAAATTTACTATAGAAAAGGTAATCACTGGCGTAATTAAAATTTGCGACAGTAAAAAATTATTTTTTGCAAAATTTACTATAGAAAAGGCAATCCCTGGCGCAATTAAAATTTGCGACAGTAGAAAATTATTTTTTGAATAATTTACTATAGAAAAGGCAATCCCTGGCGTAATTAAAATTTGCGACAGTATAAAATTATTTTTTGAATAATTTACTATAGAAAAGGCAATCCCTGGCGTAATTAAAATTTGCGACAGTATAAAATTATTTTTCGAATAATTTACTATAGAAAAGGCAATCCCTGGCGTAATTAAAATTTGCGACAGTAGAAAATTATTTTTTGAATAATTTACTATAGAAAAGGCAATCCCTGGCGTATTTAAAATTTGCGACAGTAAAAAATTATTTTTTGAATAATTTACTATAGAAAAGGCAATCCCTGGCGTATTTAAAATTTGCGACAGTAAGAAATTAATTTGTGAGAAATTTACTATAGAAAAGGCAATCCCTGGGATATTTAAAATTTGCGACAGTAAAAAATTATTTTTTGAAAAATTTACTACAGAAAAGGCAATCCCTGGCGCAATTAAAATTTGCGACAGTAGAAAATTATTTTTTGAATAATTTACTATAGAAAAGGCAATCCCTGGCGTATTTAAAATTTGCGACAGTATAAAATTAATTTTTGAAAAATTTACTGTAGAAAAGGCAATCCCTGGCGCAATTAAAATTTGCGACAGTAGAAAATTATTTTTTGAATAATTTACTGTAGAAAAGGCAATCCCTGGCGCAATTAAAATTTGCGACAGTAGAAAATTATTTTTTGAATAATTTACTATAGAAAAGGCAATCCCTGGCGTATTTAAAATTTGCGACAGTAAAAAATTATTTTTTGAATAATTTACTATATAAAAGGCAATCCCTGGCGTAATTAAAATTTGCGACAGTATAAAATTATTTTTTTTATAATTTACTATAGAAAAGGCAATCCCTGGCGTAATTAAAATTTGCGACAGTAGAAAATTATTTTTTGAATAATTTACTATAGAAAAGGCAATCCCTGGCGTAATTAAAATTTGCGACAGTAGAAAATTATTTTTTGAATAATTTACTATAGAAAAGGCAATCCCTGGCGTATTTAAAATTTGCGACAGTAAAAAATTAATTTGTGAGAAATTTACTATAGAAAAGACAATCCCTGGCATATTTAAAATTTGCGACAGTAGAAAATTATTTTTTGAATAATTTACTATAGAAAAGGCAATCCCTGGCGCAATTAAAATTTGCGACAGTAAAAAATTATTTTTTGAATAATTTACTATAGAAAAGGCGTAATTAAAATTTGCGACAGTAGAAAATTATGTTTTGAATAATTTACTATAGAAAAGGCAATCCCTGGGCTATTTAAAATTTGCGACAGTAAAAAATTATTTTTTGAATAATTTACTATAGAAAAGGCAATCCCTGGCGTATTTAAAATTTGCGGCAGTAAAAAATTATTTTTTGAATAATTTACTATAGAAAAGGCAATCCCTGGCGTAATTAAAATTTGCGACAGTAAAAAATTATTTTTTGAATAATTTACTATAGAAAAGGCAATCCCTGGCGTAATTAAAATTTGCGACAGTACAAAATTATTTTTTGAATAATTTGCTATAGAAAAGGCAATCCCTGGCGTATTTAAAATTTGCGACAGTAAAAAATTATTTTTTGAATAATTTTCTATAGAAAAGCAATCCCTGGCGTAATTAAAATTTGCGACAGTAGAAAATTATTTTTTGAATAATTTACTATAGAAAAGGCAATCCCTGGCGTATTTAAAATTTGCGACAGTAAAAAATTAATTTGTGAGAAATTTACTATAGAAAACGCAATCCCTGGCATATTTAAAATTTGCGACAGTAGAAAATTATTTTTTGAATAATTTACTATAGAAAAGGCAATCCCTGGCGCAATTAAAATTTGCGACAGTAAAAAATTATTTTTTGAATAATTTACTATAGAAAAGGCAATCCCTGGCGTAATTAAAATTTGCGACAGTAGAAAATTATGTTTTGAATAATTTACTATAGAAAAGGCAATCCCTGGCCTATTTAAAATTTGCGACAGTAAAAAATTATTTTTTGAATAATTTACTATAGAAAAGGCAATCCCTGGCGTATTTAAAATTTGCGACAGTAAAAAATTATTTTTTGAATAATTTACTATAGAAAAGGCAATCCCTGGCGTAATTAAAATTTGCGACAGTAAAAAATTATTTTTTGAATAATTTACTATAGAAATGGCAATCCCTGGCGTAATTAAAATCTGCGACAGTAGAAAATTATTTTTTGAATAATTTACTATAGAAAAGGCAATCCCTGGCATATTTAAAATTTGCGACAGTAAAAAATTATTTTTTGAATAATTTTCTATAGAAAAGGCAACCCCTGGCGCACTTAAAATTTGCGACAGTAGAAAATTATTTTTTGAATAATTTACTATAGAAAAGGCAATCCCTGGCGTAATTAAAATTTGCGACAGTATAAAATTATTTTTTGAATAATTTACTATAGAAAAGGCAATCTCTGGCGTAATTAAAATTTGCGACAGTAAAAAATTAGTTTTTGAAAAATTTACTATAGAAAAGGCAATCCCTGGCGTAATTAAAATTTGCGACAGTAGAAAATTATGTTTTGAATAATTTACTATAGAAAAGGCAATCCCTGGCCTATTTAAAATTTGCGACAGTAAAAAATTATTTTTTGAATAATTTACTATAGAAAAGGCAATCCCTGGCGTAATTAAAATTTGCGACAGTAGAAAATTATGTTTTGAATAATTTACTATAGAAAAGGCAATCCCTGGCCTATTTAAAATTTGCGACAGTAAAAAATTATTTTTTGAATAATTTACTATAGAAAAGGCAATCCCTGGCGTATTTAAAATTTGCGGCAGTAAAAAATTATTTTTTGAATAATTTACTATAGAAAAGGCAATCCCTGGCGTAATTAAAATTTGCGACAGTAAAAAATTATTTTTTGAATAATTTACTATAGAAAAGGCAATCCCTGGCGTAATTAAAATTTGCGACAGTACAAAATTATTTTTTGAATAATTTGCTATAGAAAAGGCAATCCCTGGCGTATTTAAAATTTGCGACAGTAAAAAATTATTTTTTGAATAATTTTCTATAGAAAAGGCAATCCCTGGCGTAATTAAAATTTGCGACAGTAGAAAATTATTTTTTGAATAATTTACTATAGAAAAGGCAATCCCTGGCGTATTTAAAATTTGCGACAGTAAAAAATTAATTTGTGAGAAATTTACTATAGAAAACGCAATCCCTGGCATATTTAAAATTTGCGACAGTAGAAAATTATTTTTTGAATAATTTACTATAGAAAAGGCAATCCCTGGCGCAATTAAAATTTGCGACAGTAAAAAATTATTTTTTGAATAATTTACTATAGAAAAGGCAATCCCTGGCGTAATTAAAATTTGCGACAGTAGAAAATTATGTTTTGAATAATTTACTATAGAAAAGGCAATCCCTGGCCTATTTAAAATTTGCGACAGTAAAAAATTATTTTTTGAATAATTTACTATAGAAAAGGCAATCCCTGGCGTATTTAAAATTTGCGACAGTAAAAAAGTATTTTTTGAATAATTTACTATAGAAAAGGCAATCCCTGGCGTAATTAAAATTTGCGACAGTAAAAAATTATTTTTTGAATAATTTACTATAGAAAAGGCAATCCCTGGCGTAATTAAAATCTGCGACAGTAGAAAATTATTTTTTGAATAATTTACTATAGAAAAGGCAATCCCTGGCATATTTAAAATTTGCGACAGTAAAAAATTATTTTTTGAATAATTTTCTATAGAAAAGGCAACCCCTGGCGCACTTAAAATTTGCGACAGTAGAAAATTATTTTTTGAATAATTTACTATAGAAAAGGCAATCCCTGGCGTAATTAAAATTTGCGACAGTATAAAATTATTTTTTGAATAATTTACTATAGAAAAGGCAATCTCTGGCGTAATTAAAATTTGCGACAGTAAAAAATTAGTTTTTGAAAAATTTACTATAGAAAAGGCAATCCCTGGCGTAATTAAAATTTGCAACATTATAAAATTATTTTTTGAATAATTTACTATAGAAAAGGCAAACCCTGCCGCACTTAAAATTTGCGACAGTAAAAAATTATTTTTTGAATAATTTACTATAGAAAAGGCAATCCCTGGCGTAATTAAAATTTGCGACAGTAGAAAATTATTTTTTGAATAATTTACTATAGAAAAGGCAACCCCTGGCGTAATTAAAATTTGCGACAGTAGAAAATTATTTTTTGAATAATTTACTATAGAAAAGACAATCCCTGGCGTATTTAAAATATGCGACAGTAAAAAATTATTTTTTGAATAATTTATTATAGAAAAGGCAATCCCTGGCGTATTTAAAATTTGCGACAGTAAAAAATTATTTTTTGAATAATTTACTATATAAAAGGCAATCCCTGGCGTAATTAAAATTTGCAACAGTAAAAAATATTTTTTGAATAATTTACTATAGAAAAGGCAATCCCTGGCGTAATTAAAATTTGCGACAGTAGAAAATTATTTTTTAATAATTTACTATAGAAAAGGCAATCCCTGGCGTATTTAAAATTTGCGAAAGTAGAAAATTATTTTTTGAATAATTTACTATAGAAAAGGCAATCCCTGGCGTAATTAAAATTTGCGACAGTAGAAAATTATTTTTTGAATAATTTACTATAGAAAAGGCAATCCCTGGGGCAATTAAAATTTGCGACAGTAAAAAATTATTTTTTGCAAAATTTACTATAGAAAAGGCAATCCCTGGCGTATTTAAAATTTGCGACAGTATAAAATTAATTTTGAAAAATTTACTGTAGAAAAGGCAATCCCTGGCGCAATTAAAATTTGCGACAGTAGAAAATTATTTTTTGAATAATTTACTGTAGAAAAGGCAATCCCTGGCGTAATTAAAATTTGCGACAGAAGAAAATTATTTTTTGAATAATGTACTATAGAAAAGGCAATCCCTGGCGTATTTAAAATTTGCGACAGTATAAAATTATTTTTTGCAAAATTTACTATAGAAAAGGCAATCCCTGGCGTTATTTAAATTTTTCGACAGTAAAAAATTAATATTTTGAAAGATTTACTGTAGAAAAGGCAATCCCTGGCGCAATTAAAATTTGCGACAGTAAAAAATTATTTTTTGAATAATTTACTATAGAAAAGGCAATCCCTGGCGCAATTAAAATTTGCGACAGTAAAAAATTATTTTTTGAATAATTTACTATAGAAAAGGCAATCCCTGGGATATTTGAAATTTGCGACAGTAAAAAATTATTTTTTGAATAATTTACTATAGAAAAGGCAATTCCTGGCGCACTTAAAATTTGCGACAGTAAAAAATTATTTTTTGAATAATTTACTATAGAAAAGGCAATCCCTGGGATATTTGAACTTTGCGACAGTAAAAAATTATTTTTTGAATAATTTACTATAGAAAAGACAATCCCTGGCGTAATTAAAATTTGCGACAGTAGAAAATTATTTTTTGGATAATTTACTATAGAAAAGGCAATCCCTGGCGCAATTAAAATTTGCGACAGTAAAAAATTATTTTTTGAAAAATTTACTGTAGAAAAGGCAATCCCTGGCGCAATTAAAATTTGGGACAGTAAAAAATTAGTTTTTGAAAAATTTACTGTAGAAAAGGCAATCCCTGGCGCAATTAAAATTTGCGACAGTAAAAAATTATTTTTTGAAAAATTTCCTATAGAAAAGGCAATCCCTGGCGTATTTAAAATTTGCGACAGTAAAAAATTATTTTTTGAATAATTTTCTATAGAAAAGGCAATCCCTGGCGCACTTAAAATTTGCGACAGTAGAAAATTATTTTTTGAATAATTTACTATAGAAAAGGCAATCCCTGGCGTAATTAAAATTTGCGACAGTATAAAATTATTTTTTGAATAATTTACTATAGAAAAGGCAATCCCTGGCGTAATTAAAATTTGCGACAGTAAAAAATTAGTTTTTGAAAAATTTACTATAGAAAAGGCAATCCCTGGCGCAATTACAATTTGCGACAGTAAAAAATTATTTTTTGAAAAATTTACTGTACAAAGGCAATCCCTGGCGTAATTAAAATTTGCGACAGTAGAAAATTATTTTTTGAATAATTTACTATAGAAAAGGCAATCCCTGGCGTAATTAAAATTTGCGACAGTAGAAAATTATTTTTTGAATAATTTACTATAGAAAAGGCAATCCCTGGCGTATTTAAAATTTGCGACAGTAAAAAATTAATTTGTGAGAAATTTACTATAGAAAAGACAATCCCTGGCATATTTAAAATTTGCGACAGTAGAAAATTATTTTTTGAATAATTTACTATAGAAAAGGCAATCCCTGGCGCAATTAAATTTGCGACAGTAAAAAATTATTTTTTGAATAATTTACTATAGAAAAGGCAATCCCTGGCGTATTTAAAATTTGCGGCAGTAAAAATTATTTTTTGAATAATTTACTATAGAAAAGGCAGTCCCTGGCGTAATTAAAATTTGCGACAGTAAAAAATTATTTTTTGAATAATTTACTATAGAAAAGGCAATCCCTGGCGTAATTAAAATTTGCGACAGTAGAAAATTATTTTTTGAATAATTTGCTATAGAAAAGGCAATCCCTGGCGTATTTAAAATTTGCGACAGTAAAAAATTATTTTTTGAATAATTTTCTATAGAAAAGGCAATCCCTGGCGTAATTAATATTTGCGACAGTAGAAAATTATTTTTTGAATAATTTACTATAGAAAAGGCAATCCCTGGCGTATTTAAAATTTGCGACAGTAAAAAATTAATTTGTGAGAAATTTACTATAGAAAACGCAATCCCTGACATATTTAAAATTTGCGACAGTAGAAAATTATTTTTTGAATAATTTACTATAGAAAAGGCAATCCCTGGCGCAATTAAAATTTGCGACAGTAAAAAATTATTTTTTGAATAATTTACTATAGAAAAGGCAATCCCTGGCGTAATTAAAATTTGCGACAGTAGAAAATTATGTTTTGAATAATGTACTATAGAAAAGGCAATCCCTGGCCTATTTAAAATTTGCGACAGTAAAAAATTATTTTTTGAATAATTTACTATAGAAAAGGCAATCCCTGGCGTATTTAAAATTTGCGACAGTAAAAAATTATTTTTTGAATAATTTACTATAGAAAAGGCAATCCCTGGCGTAATTAAAATTTGCGACAGTAAAAAATTATTTTTTGAATAATTTACTATAGAAAAGGCAATCCCTGGCGTAATTAAAATCTGCGACAGTAGAAAATTATTTTTTGAATAATTTACTATAGAAAAGGCAATCCCTGGCGTATTTAAAATTTGCGACAGTAAAAAATTATTTTTTGAATAATTTTCTATAGAAAAGGCAATCCCTGGCGCA
Source organism: Dioctria linearis (assembly GCA_963930735.1). Taxonomy (NCBI): domain Eukaryota; kingdom Metazoa; phylum Arthropoda; class Insecta; order Diptera; family Asilidae; genus Dioctria; species Dioctria linearis. The sequence goes on from CAWVNZ010003057.1 coordinate 79,916, forward strand.
CTTAAAATTTGCGACAGTAGAAAATTATTTTTTGAATAATTTACTATAGAAAAGGCAATCCCTGGCGTAATTAAAATTTGCGACAGTATAAATTATTTTTTGAATAATTTACTATAGAAAAGGCAATCCCTGGCGTAATTAAAATTTGCGACAGTAAAAAATTAGTTTTTGAAAAATTTACTATAGAAAAGGCAATCCCTGGCGTAATTAAAATTTGCAACATTATAAAATTATTTTTTAAATAATTTACTATAGAAAAGGCAATCCCTGCCGCACTTAAAATTTGCGACAGTAAAAAATTATTTTTTGAATAATTTACTATAGAAAAGGCAATCCCTGGCGTAATTAAAATTTGCGACAGTAGAAAATTATTTTTTGAATAATTTACTAGAGAAAAGGCAATCCCTGGCGTAATTAAAATTTGCGACAGTAGAAAATTATTTTTTGAATAATTTACTATAGAAAAGACAATCCCTGGCGTATTTAAAATATGCGACAGTAAAAAATTATTTTTTGAATAATTTATTATAGAAAAGGCAATCCCTGGCGTATTTAAAATTTGCGACAGTAAAAAATTATTTTTTGAATAATTTACTATATAAAAGGCAATCCCTGGCGTAATTAAAATTTGCAACAGTAAAAAAATATTTTTTGAATAATTTACTATAGAAAAGGCAATCCCTGGCGTAATTAAAATTTGCGACAGTAGAAAATTATTTTTTGAATAATTTACTATAGAAAAGGCAATCCCTGGCGCAATTAAAATTTGCGATAGTAGAAAATTATTTTTTGAATAATTTACTATAGAAAAGGCAATCCCTGGCGTAATTAAAATTTGCGACAGTAGAAAATTATTTTTTGAATAATTTACTATAGAAAAGGCAATCCCTGGCGCAATTAAAATTTGCGACAGTAAAAAATTATTTTTTGCAAAATTTACTATAGAAAAGGCAATCCCTGGCGTATTTAAAATTTGCGACAGTATAAAATTAATTTTTGAAAAATTTACTGTAGAAAAGGCAATCCCTGGCGCAATTAAAATTTGCTACAGTAGAAAATTATTTTTTGAATAATTTACTGTAGAAAAGGCAATCCCTGGCGTAATTAAAATTTGCGACAGTAGAAAATTATTTTTTGAATAATGTACTATAGAAAAGGCAATCCCTGGCGTATTTAAAATTTGCGACAGTATAAAATTATTTTTTGCAAAATTTACTATAGAAAAGGCAATCCCTGGCGTTATTTAAATTTTTCGACAGTAAAAAATTAATATTTTGAAAGATTTACTGTAGAAAAGGCAATCCCTGGCGCAATTAAAATTTGCGACAGTAAAAAATTATTTTTTGAATAATTTACTATAGAAAAGGCAATCCCTGGCGCAATTAAAATTTTCGACAGTAAAAAATTATTTTTTGAATAATTTACTATAGAAAAGGCAATCCCTGGAATATTTGAAATTTGCGACAGTAAAAAATTATTTTTTGAATAATTTACTATAGAAAAGGCAATTCCTGGCGCACTTAAAATTTGCGACAGTAAAAAATTATTTTTTGAATAATTTACTATAGAAAAGCCAATCCCTGGGATATTTGAACTTTGCGAAAGTAAAAAATTATTTTTTGAATAATTTACTATAGAAAAGGCAATCCCTGGCGTAATTAAAATTTGCGACAGTAGAAAATTATTTTTTGGATAATTTACTATAGAAAAGGCAATCCCTGGCGCAATTAAAATATGCGACAGTAAAAAATTATTTTTTGAAAAATTTACTGTAGAAAAGGCAATCCCTGGCGCAATTAAAATTTGGGACAGTAAAAAATTAGTTTTTGAAAAATTTACTGTAGAAAAGGCAATCCCTGGCGCAATTAAAATTTGCGACAGTAAAAAATTATTTTTTGAAAAATTTCCTATAGAAAAGGCAATCCCTGGCGTATTTAAAATTTGCGACAGTAAAAAATTATTTTTTGAATAATTTTCTATAGAAAAGGCAATCCCTGGCGCACTTAAAATTTGCGACAGTAGAAAATTATTTTTTGAATAATTTACTATAGAAAAGGCAATCCCTGGCGTAATTAAAATTTGCGACAGTATAAAATTATTTTTTGAATAATTTACTATAGAAAAGGCAATCCCTGGCGTAATTAAAATTTGCGACAGTAAAAAATTAGTTTTTGAAAAATTTACTATAGAAAAGGCAATCCCTGGCGCAATTACAATTTGCGACAGTAAAAAATTATTTTTTGAAAAATTTACTGTACAAAGGCAATCCCTGGCGTAATTAAAATTTGCGACAGTAGAAAATTATTTTTTGAATAATTTACTATAGAAAAGGCAATCCCTGGCGTAATTAAAATTTGCAACATTATAAAATTATTTTTTGAATAATTTACTATAGAAAAGGCAATCCCTGGCGTATTTAAAATTTGCGACAGTAAAAGATTATTTTTTGAATAATTTGTTATAGAAAAGGCAATCCCTGGCGTATTTAAAATTTGCGACAGTAAAAAATTATTTTTGAATAATTTACTATATAAAAGGCAATCCCTGGCGTAATTAAAATTTGCGACAGTAAAAAAATATTTTTTGAATAATTTACTATAGAAAAGGCAATCCCTGGCGTAATTAAAATTTGCGACAGTAGAAAATTATTTTTTGAATAATTTACTATAGAAAAGGCAATCCCTGGCGTATTTAAAATTTGCGATAGTAGAAAATTATTTTTTGAATAATTTACTATAGAAAAGGCAATCCTTGGCGTAATTAAAATTTGCGACAGTAGAAAATTATTTTTTGAATAATTTACTATAGAAAAGGCAATCCCTGGCGCAATTAAAATTTGCGACAGTAAAAAATTATTTTTTGCAAAATTTACTTTAGAAAAGGCAATCCCTGGCGTATTTAAAATATGCGACAGTATAAAATTCATTTTTGAAAAATTTACTGTAGAAAAGGCAATCCCTGGCGCAATTAAAATTTGCGACAGTAGAAAATTATTTTTTGAATAATTTACTGTAGAAAAGGCAATCCCTGGCGTAATTAAAATTTGCGACAGTAGAAAATTATTTTTTGAATAATTTACTATAGAAAAGGCAATCCCTGGCGTATTTAAAATTTGCGACAGTATAAAATTATTTTTTGCAAAATTTACTATAGAAAAGGCAATCCCTAGCGTAATTAAAATTTTCGACAGTAAAAAATTAATATTTTGAAAGATTTACTGTAGAAAAGGCAATCCCTGGCGCAATTAAAATTTGCGACAGTAAAAATTATTTTTTGAATAATTTACTATAGAAAAGGCAATCCCTGGCGCAATTAAAATTTGCGACAGTAAAAAATTATTTTTTGAATAATTTACTATAGAAAAGGCAATCCCTGGGATATTTGAAATTTGCGACAGTAAAAAATTATTTTTTGATTAATTTACTATAGAAAAGGCAATTCCTGGCGCACTTAAAATTTGCGACAGTAAAAAATTATTTTTTGAATAATTTACTATAGAAAAGGCAATCCCTGGGATATTTGAACTTTGCGACAGTAAAAAATTATTTTTTGAATAATTTACTATAGAAAAGGCAATCCCTGGCGTAATTAAAATTTGCGACAGTAGAAAATTATTTTTTGGATAATTTACTATAGAAAAGGCAATCCCTGGCGCAATTAAAATTTGCGACAGTAAAAAATTATTTTTTGAAAAATTTACTGTAGAAAAGGCAATCTCTGGCGCAATTAAAATTTGGGACAGTAAAAAATTAGTTTTTGAAAAATTTACTGTAGAAAAGGCAATCCCTGGCGCAATTAAAATTTGCGACAGTAAAAAATTATTTTTTGAAAAATTTCCTATAGAAAAGGCAATCCCTGGCCTATTTAAAATTTGCGACAGTAAAAAATTAATTTTTGAAAAATTTACTATAGAAAAGGCAATCCCTGGCGTAATTAAAATTTGCGACAGTAAAAAATTATTTTTTGCAAAATTTACTATAGAAAAGGCAATCCCTGGCGCAATTAAAATTTGCGACAGTAAAAAATTATTTTTTGAAAAATTTACTGTAGAAAAGGCAATCCCTGGCGTATTTAAAATTTGCGACAGTAAAAAATTATTTTTTGAAAAATTTACTATAGAAAAGGCAATCCCTGGCGAATTTAAAATTTGCGACAGTATAAAATTAATTTTTGAAAAATTTACTGTAGGAAAGGCAATCCCTGGCGCAATTAAAATCTGCGACAGTAAAAAATTATTTTTTGCAAAATTTACTATAGAAAAGGTAATCCCTGGCGCAATTACAATTTGCGACAGTAAAAAATTATTTTTTCGCAAAATTTACTATAGAAAAGGCAATCCTTGGCGTATTTAAAATTTGCGACAGTATAAAATTAATTTTTGAATAATTTACTATAGAAAAGGCAATCCCTGGCGCAAATAAAATTTGCGACAGTAGAAAATTATTTTTCGAATAATTTACTATAGAAAAGGCAATCCCTGGCGTAATTAAAATTTGCGACAGTATAAAATTATTTTTTGAATAATTTACTATAGAAAAGGCAATCCTTGGTGTAATTAAAATTTGCGACAGTATAAAATTATTTTTTGAATAATTTACTATAGAAAAGGCAATCCCTGGCGTAATTAAAATTTGCGACAGTAGAAAATTATTTTTTGAATAATTTACTATAGAAAAGGCAATCCCTGGCGTAATTAAAATTTGCCACAGTAGAAAATTATTTTTTGAATAATTTACTATAGAAAAGGCAATCCCTGGCGTAATTAAAATTTGCGACAGTAAAAAAATATTTTTTGAATAATTTACTATAGAAAAGGCAATCCCTGGCGTAATTAAAATTTGCGACAGTATAAAATTATTTTTTGAAAAATTTACTATATAAAAGGCAATCCCTGGCGTAATTAAAATTTGCGACAGTAAAAAATTATTTTTTGAATAATTTACTATAGAAAAGGCAATCCCTGGCGGATTTGAAATTTGCGACAGTAGAAAATTATTTTTTGAATAATTTACTATAGAAAAGGCAATCCCTGGCGTATTTAAAATTTGCGACAGTAAAAAATTATTTTTTGCAAAATTTACTATAGAAAAGGCAATCCCTGGCGTATTTAAAATTTGCGACAGTATAAAATTAATATTTGAAAAATTTACTGTAGAAAAGGCAATCCCTGGCGCAATTAAAATTTGCGACAGTAGAAAATTATTTTTTGAAACATTTACTGTAGAAAAGGCAATCCCTGGGGGATTTGAAATTTGCGACAGTTGAAAATAATGTTTTTGCAAAATTTACTATAGAAAAGGCAATCCCTGGCGCAATTAAAATTTGCGACAGTAAAAAATTATTTTTTGAATTATTTACTATAGAAAAGGCAATCCCTGGCGTATTTAAAATTTGCGACAGTAAGAAATTAATTTGTGAGAAATTTACTATAGAAAAGGCAATCCCTGGGATATTTAAAATTTGCGACAGTAAAAAATTATTTTTTGAATAATTTACTATAGAAAAGGCAATCCATGGCGTATTTAAAATTTGAGACAGTAAAAAATTAATTTGTGAAAAATTTACCTGGCGAAATTGAAATTTGCGAGAGTAAAAAATTATTTTTTGAATAATTTACCCTAGAAAAGGCAATCCCTGGCGTAATTAAATTTTGCGACAGTAGAAAATTATTTTTTGAATAATTTACTATAGAAAAGGCAATCCCTGGCGTATTTAAAATTTGCGACAGTAAAAAATTATTTTTTGCAAAATTTACTATAGAAAAGGCAATCCCTGGCGTATTTAAAATTTGCGACAGTATAAAATTAATATTTGAAAAATTTACTGTAGAAAAGGCAATCCCTGGCGCAATTAAAATTTGCGACAGTAGAAAATTATTTTTTGAAACATTTACTGTAGAAAAGGCAATCCCTGGCGGATTTGAAATTTGCGACAGTTGAAAATAATGTTTTTGCAAAATTTACTATAGAAAAGGCAATCCCTGGCGCAATTAAAATTTGCGACAGTAAAAAATTATTTTTTGAATAATTTACTATAGAAAAGGCAATCCCTGGCGCACTTAAAATTTGCGACAGTAGAAAATTATTTTTTGAATAATTTACTAAAAAAAGGCAATCCCTGGCGCAATTAAAATTTGCGACAGTAAAAAATTATTTTTTGAATAATTTACTATAGAAAAGGCAATCCCTGGCGTAATTAAAATTTGCGACAGTATAAAATTATTTTTTGAATAATTTACTATAGAAAAGGCAATCTCTGGCGCACTTAAAATTTGCGACAGTAAGAAATTATTTTTTTAATAATTTACTATAGAAAAGGCAATCCCTGGCGTAATTAAAATTTGCGACAGTAGAAAATTATTTTTTGAATAATTTACTATAGAAAAGGCAATCCCTGGGATATTTAAAATTTGCGACAGTAGAAAATTATTTTTTGAATAATTTACTATAGAAAAGGCAATCCCTGGCGCAATTAAAATTTGCGACAGTAAAAAATTATTTTTTGAATAATTTACTATAGAAAAGGCAATCCCTGGCGTAATTAAAATTTGCGACAGTAGAAAATTTTTTTTTGAATAATTTACTAGAGAAAAGGCAATCCCTGGCGTATTTAAAATTTGCGACAGTAAAAAATTATTTTTGAATAATTTACTATAGAAAAGGCAATCCCTGGCGTATTTAAAATTTGCGACAGTAAAAAATTATTTTTTAATAATTTACTATAGAAAAGGCAATCCCTGGCGTATTTAAAATTTGCGACAGTAAGAAATTAATTTGTAAGAAATTTACTATAGAAAAGGCAATCCCTGGCGCAATTAAAATTTGCGACAGTAGAAAATTATTTTTTGAATAATTTACTATAGAAAAGGCAATCCCTGGCGCAATTAAAATTTGCGACAGTAGAAAATTATTTTTTGAATAATTTACTATAGAAAAGGCAATCCCTGGCGTAATTAAAATTTGCGACAGTATAAAATTATTTTTTGAATAATTTACTACGCTAGAGAGTCATATTTCGCCGAAAATCAAAAAAAAACTCTTAACAGCTAAATACCATTCGGAAATCTCGAACGCGTCATCGAAATGGAGTTTTTTTTATTTTTTTTTATCTTCGAAAAAAGTACCTCTTAATGAATCACTTGATAAATAGGAGTAGTAAATTTGTGAGTACGAAACTTTGCATACGATAAGTGCAGTGGCTCAAACCCTCGAGAGTACTTCCGAAGCCATAAAACAGAAATCAATATGTGTGCGTTGGGAGTCCGTTCTCTAAAATGTTCTATATTGATACTTATGGAAAAGTACCTAACATTGACTTTATATATACTATAGAGCCTAAACTACTATCCGTATAGGAAAATAGTCTTCTAGGAATTTACAGCTTGGTTTATTACCTTCCCAAAGGCTACACTTCCTATAACCTTACTTAACAAAATAATAAAATAGTTTTGATTACAAAGTTACCTCAATACCTCTCAGCTGAGTGATAATTGCAGCTGGAGTTCGAATCTGTAGGCAGCTACATTCGATATCATCAGCCCACGGCATCCCATGACGGCACAGCAACATTAAAATGATTACTTAGCTGAGAATTTTTGTTTGAGGAATCGTAATCATTTGGTTAAGATAAATTTTTTAAATAATTCTGTTAGGAAAGGTATGAACATTTTATTACGGTTCGGTAGATAAGAAAGCAAGCCTAAGATTATCACAAGACCATTTTTCTGTATGAATAGTAGTTTTAGACGCAAGAGCTATTTAAATCAAAGTTTTTTCAACCTTACATAGGAATACAAATATTTTAGAATGTTAGGACTCCGTTGGGGCTCTCATGTGGTAGTGAGGGAGTCTGTTTCATGGCTCGTGAAGTATTATCGAGGGTTTTGAGTGGCTGCATTTTGAAGTCTATATCTTTCTCATTATTCAGTAAAGAAACTGTCAATGCAGATATGGAAGTTGAACGGATTGACATGAAAAAAACACCTGCACAGCAGGCCATTTTGATTTGCTCCACTGTAAGAAAGAACTATAAAAATTAAATTAGCTAAGTACAAGAATCTAATGAATTTCTTTCGATTTATAGATC
>CAWVNZ010003058.1:0-76238 GCA_963930735.1 Dioctria linearis
ATTTTTTGAATAATTTACTATAGAAAAGGCAATCCCTGGCGTAATTAAAAGTTGCGACACTAGAAAATTATTTTTTGAAAAGTTTACTATAGAAAAGGCAATCCCTGGCGCAATTAAAATTTGCAACAGTAGAAAATTATTTTTTGAATAATTTACTATAGAAAAGGCAATCCCTGGCGTATTTAAAATTTGCGACAGTATAAAATTATTTTTTGAAAAACTTACTATAGAAAAGGCAATCCCTGGCGCAATTAAAATTTGCGACAGTTGAAAATTATTTTTTGAATAATTTACTATAGAAAAGGCAATCCCTGGCGTAATTAAAATTTGCGACAGTAGAAAATTAATTTGTGAAAAATTTACCTGGCGAAATTGAAATTTTCGAGAGTAAAAAATTATTATTTGAATAATTTACTATAGAAAAGGCAATCCCTGGGATACTTAAAATTTGCGACAGTAGAAAATTATTTTTTGAATAATTTACTATAGAAAAGGCAATCCCTGGCGCAATTAAAATTTGCGACAGTTGAAAATTATTTTTTGAATAATTTACTATAGAAAAGGCAATCTCTGGCGTAATTAAAATTTGCGACAGTAGAAAATTAATTTGTGAAAAATTTACCTGGCGAAGTTGAAATTTGCGAGAGTAAAAAATTATTTTTGAATAATTTACTATAGAAAAGGCAATCCCTGGGATATTTAAAATTTGCGACAGTAAAAAATTATTTTTTGAATAATTTACTATAGAAAAGGCAATCCCTGGGATATTTAAAATTTGCGAAAGTAGAAAATTATTTTTTGAATAATTTACTATAGAAAAGGCAATCCCTGGCGTAATTAAAATTTGCGACAGTATAAAATTATTTTTTGAATAATTTACAATAGAAAAGGCAATCCCTGGCGTAATTAAAATTTGCGACAGTAAAAAATTATTTTTTGAATAATTTACTATAGAAAAGGCAATCCCTGGCGTAATTAAAATTTGCGACAGGAGAAAATTATTTTTTGAATAATTTACTATAGAAAAGGCAATCCCTGGCGTATTTAAAATTTGCGACAGTATAAAATTATTTTTTGAAAAATTTACTATAGAAAAGGCAATCCCTGGCGTAATTAAAATTTGCGACAGTAAAAAATTATTTTTTGAATAATTTACTATAGAAAAGGCAATCCTTGGCGTAATTAAAATTTGCGACAGTAAAAAATTATTTTTTGAATAATTTACTATAGAAAAGGCAATCCCTGGCGTAATTAAAATTTGCGACAGTAAAAAATTATTTTTTGAATAATTTACTATAGAAAAGGCAATCCCTGGCGTAATTAAAATTTGCGACAGTAGAAAATTATTTTTTGAAAAGTTTACTATAGAAAAGGCAATCCCTGGCGCAATTAAAATTTGCGACAGTAGAAAATTATTTTTTGCATAATTTACTATAGAAAAGGCAATCCCTGGCGTAGTTAAAACTAGCGATAGTAAAAAATTATTTTTTGAATAATTTACTATAGAAAAGGCAATCCCTGGCGTAGTTAAAATTTGAGACAGTAGAAAATTATTTTTTGAATAATTTACTATAGAAAAGGCAATCCCTGGCGTAATTAAAATTTGCGACAATAGAAAATTACTTTTTGAATAATTTACTATAGAAAAGGCAATCCCTGGCGTATTTAAAATTTGCGACAGTATAAAATTATTTTTTGAATAATTTACTATAGAAAAGGCAATCCCTGGCGTAATTAAAATTTGCGAGAGTAGAAAATTAATTTGTGAAAAATTTACCTGGCGAAATTGAAATTTGCGAGAGTAGAAAATTATTTTTTGAAAAATTTACTATAGAAAAGGTAATCCCTGGCGTAATTAAAATTTGCGGCAGTAAAAAATTATTTTTTGAATAATTTACTATAGAAAAGGCAATCCCTGGCGAAATTAAAATTTGCGACAGTAAAAAATTATTTTTTGAATAATTTACTATAGAAAAGGCAATCCCTGAGGTATTTAAAATTTGCGATAGTATAAAATTATTTTTTGAATAATTTACTATAGAAAAGGCAATCCCTGGCGTAATTAAAATTTGCGACAATAAAAAAATATTTTTTGAATAATTTACTATAGAAAAGGCAATCCCTGGCGTAATTAAAATTTTCGACAGTAGAAAATAAATTTTTGAATAATTTACTATAGAAAAGGCAATCCCTGGCGTATTTAAAATTTGCGACAGTATAAAATTATTTTTTGAAAAATTTACTATAGAAAAGGCAATCCCTGTCGTAATTAAAATTTGCGACAGTAAAAAATTATTTTTTGAATAATTTACTATAGAAAAGGCAATCCCTGGCGTAATTAAAATTTGCGACAGTAAAAAATTATTTTTTGAATAATTTACTATAGAAAAGGCAATCCCTGGCGTAATTAAAATTTGCGACAGTAAAAAATTATTTTTTGCAAAATTTACTGTAGAAAAGGCAATCCCTGGCGTATTTAAAATTTGCGATAGTAAAAAATTATTTTTTGAATAATTTACTATAGAAAAGGCAATCCCTGGCGCAATTAAAATTTGCTACAGTAAAAAATTATTTTTTGAATAATTTACTATAGAAAAGGCAATCCCTGGCGCAATTAAAATTTGCGACAGTAAAAAATTATTTTTTGCAAAATTTACTGTAGAAAAGGCAATCCCTGGCGCAATTAAAACTTGCGATAGTAAAAAATTATTTTTTGAATAATTTACTATAGAAAAGGCAATCCCTGGCGGATTTGAAATTTGCGACAGAAGAAAATTAATATTTTGAAAAATTTACTCTAGAAAAGGCAATCCCTGGCGCAATTAAAATTTGCGACAGTAAAAAATTATTTTTTGAAAAGTTTACAATAGAAAAGGCAATCCCTGGCGTAATTAAAATTTGCGAGAGTAAAAAATTATTTTTTGCATAATTTACTATAGAAAAGGCAATCCCTGGCGTAATTACAATTTGCGACAGTAGAAAATTAATTTGTGAAAAATTTACCTGGCGAAATTGAAATTTGCGAGATTAAAAAATTATTTTTTGAATAATATACTATAGAAAAGGCAATCCCTGGCGTAATTAAAATTTGCGACAGTAGAAAATTATTTTTTGAATAATTTACTATAGAAAAGGCAATCCCTGGCGCAATTAAAATTTGCAACAGTAGAAAATTATTTTTTGAATAATTTACTATAGAAAAGGCAATCCCTGGCGTAATTAAAATTTGCGACAGTTGAAAATTATTTTTTGAATAATTTCCTATAGAAAAGGCAATCCCTGGCGCAATTAAAATTTGCGACAGTAGAAAATTATTTTTTGAATAATTTACTATAGAAAAGGCAATCCCTGGCGCAATTAAAACTTGCGATAGTAAAAAATTATTTTTTGAATTATTTACTATAGAATAGGCAATCCCTGGCGCAATTAAAACTTGCGATAGTAAAAAATTATTTTTTGAATAATTTACTATAGAAAAGGCAATACCTGGCGTAATTAAAATTTGCGACAGTAGAAAATTATTTTTTGAATAATTTACTATAGAAAAGGCAATCCCTGGCGTATTTAAAATTTGCGAGAGTTGAAGCTTATTTTTTGAATAATTTACTATAGAAAAGGCAATCCCTGGCGTAATTAAAATTTGCGACAGTAAAAAATTATTTTTTGAATAATTTACTATAGAAAAGGCAATCCCTGGCGTAATTAAAATTTGCGACAGTTGAAAATTATTTTTTGAATAATTTACTATAGAAAAGGCAATCCCTGGCGTAATTAAAATTTGCGACAGTAGAAAATTATTTTTTGAAAAATTTACTATAGAAAAGGCAATCCCTAGCGTAATTAAAATTTGCGACAGTAAAAAATTATTTTTTGAATAATTTACTATAGAAAAGGCAATCCCTGGCGTATTTAAAATTTGCGACAGTATAAAATTATTTTTTGAATAATTTACTATAGAAAAGGCAATCCCTGGCGCAATTAAAATTTGCAACAGTAGAAAATTATTTTTTGAATAATTTACTATAGAAAAGGCAATCCCTGGCGTAATTAAAATTTGCGACAGTAAAAAATTATTTTTTGAATAATTTACTATAGAAAAGGCAATCCCTGGCGTAATTAAAATTTGCGACAGTAGAAAATTATTTTTTGAAAAGTTTACTATAGAGAAGGCAATTCCTGGCGGATTTGAAATTTGCGACAGAAGAAAATTATTTTTTGAAAAGTTTACAATAGAAAAGGCAATCCCTGGCGTAATTAAAATTTGCGAGAGTAAAAAATTATTTTTTGCATAATTTACTATAGAAAAGGCAATCCCTGGCGTAATTACAATTTGCGACAGTAGAAAATTAATTTGTGAAAAATTTACCTGGCGAAATTGAAATTTGCGAGAGTAAAAAATTATTTTTTGAATAATTTACTATAGAAAAGGCAATCCCTGGCGTAATTAAAATTTGCGACAGTAGAAAATTATTTTTTGAATAATTTACTATAGAAAAGGCAATCCCTGGCGTAATTAAAATTTGCGACAGTAAAAAAATATTTTTTGAATAATTTACTATAGAAAAGGCAATCCCTGGCGTAATTAAAATTTGCGACAGTAGAAAATTATTTTTTGAATAATTTACTATAGAAAAGGCAATCCCTGGCGTAATTAAAATTTGCGACAGTAGAAAATTATTTTTTGAATAATTTACTATATAAAAGGCAATCCCTGGCGTAATTAAAATTTGCGACAGTAGAAAATTATTTTTTGAAAAGTTTACTATAGAAAAGGCAATCCCTGGCGCAATTAAAATTTGCGACAGTAGAAAATTATTTTTTGCATAATTTACTATAGAAAAGGCAGTCCCTGGCGTAGTTAAAACTTGCGATAGTAAAAAATTATTTTTTGAATAATTTACTATAGAAAAGGCAATCCCTGGCGTAATTAAAATTTGCGACAGTAGAAAATTATTTTTTGAATAATTTACTATATAAAAGGCAATCCCTGGCGTAATTAAAATTTGCGACAGTAGAAAATTATTTTTTGAATAATTTACTATAGAAAAGGCAATCCCTGGCGTATTTAAAATTTGCGACAGTATAAAATTATTTTTTGAATAATTTACTATAGAAAAGGCAATCCCTGGCGTAATTAAAATTTGCGAGAGTAGAAAATTAATTTGTGAAAAATTTACCTGGCGAAATTGAAATTTGTCAGAGTAAAAAATTATTTTTTGAATAATTTACTATAGAAAAGGCAATCCCTGGGATATTTAAAATTTGCGACAGTAAAAAATTATTTTTTGAATAATTTACTATAGAAAAGGCAATCCCTGGCGTAATTAAAATTTGCGACAGTAGAAAATTATTTTTTGAATAATTTACTATAGAAAAGGCAATCCCTGGCGTAATTAAAATTTGCGACAGTAGAAAATTATTTTTTGAAAAGTTTACTATAGAAAAGGCAATCCCTGGCGCAATTAAAATTTGCGACAGTAGAAAATTATTTTTTGAATAATTTACTATAGAAAAGGCAATCCCTGGCGCAATTAAAATTTGCGACAGTTGAAAATTATTTTTTGAATAATTTACTATAGAAAAGGCAATCCCTGGCGCAATTAAAATTTGCGACAGTTGAAAATTATTTTTTGAATAATTTACTATAGAAAAGGCAATCCCTGGCGTAATTGAAATTAGCGACAGTAAAAAATTATTTTTTGAATAATTTACTATAGAAAAGGCAATCCCTGGCGCAATTAAAATTTGCGACAGTTGAAAATTATTTTTTGAATAATTTACTATAGAAAAGGCAATCCCTGGCGTAATTAAAATTTGCGACAGTTGAAAATAATTTTTTGAATAATTTACTATAGAAAAGGCAATCCCAGGCGTAATTAAAATTTGCGACAGTAGAAAATTATTTTTTGAATAATTTACTATAGAAAAGGCAATCCCTGGCGTAATTAAAATTTGCGACAGTAGAAAATTATTTTTTGAATAATTTACTATAGAAAAGGCAATCCCTGGCGTAATTAAAATTTGCGACAGTATAAAATTATTTTTTGAAAAGTTTACTATAGAAAAGGCAATCCCTGGCGCAATTAAAATTTGCGACAGTTGAAAATTATTTTTTGAATAATTTACTATAGAAAAGGCAATCCCTGGCGTAATTAAAATTTGCGACAGTAGAAAATTATTTTTTGAAAAATTTACTATAGAAAAGGTAATCCCTGGCGTAATTAAAATTTGCGACAGTAAAAAATTATTTTTTGAATAATTTACTATAGAAAAGGCAATCCCTGGCGTAATTAAAATTTGCGACAGTAAAAAATTTTTTTTTGAATAATTTACTATAGAAAAGGCAATCCCTGGCGTATTTAAAATTTGCGACAGTATAAAATTATTTTTTGAATAATTTACTATAGAAAAGGCAATCCCTGGCGTAATTAAAATTTGCGACAATAAAAAATTATTTTTTGAATAATTTACTATAGAAAAGGCAATCCCTGGCGTAATTAAAATTTGCGACAGTAGAAAATTATTTTTTGAATAATTTACTATAGAAAAGGCAATCCCTGGCGTATTTAAAATTTGCGACAGTATAAAATTATTTTTTGAAAAATTTACTATAGAAAAGGCAATCCCTGTCGTAATTAAAATTTGCGACAGTAAAAAAATTATTTTTTGAATAATTTACTATAGAAAAGGCGATCCCTGGCGTAATTAAAATTTGCGACAGTAAAAAATTATTTTTTGAATAATTTACTATAGAAAAGGCAATCCCTGGCGTAATTAAAATTTGCGACAGTAAAAAATTATTTTTTGCAAAATTTACTGTAGAAAAGGCAATCCCTGGCGTATTTAAAATTTGCGATAGTAAAAAATTATTTTTTGAATAATTTACTATAGAAAAGGCAATCCCTGGCGCAATTAAAATTTGCTACAGTAAAAAATTATTTTTTGAATAATTTACTATAGAAAAGGCAATCCCTGGCGCAATTAAAATTTGCGACAGTAAAAAATTATTTTTTGCAAAATTTACTGTAGAAAAGGCAATCCCTGGCGCAATTAAAACCTGCGATAGTAAAAAATTATTTTTTGAATAATTTACTATAGAAAAGGCAATCCCTGGCGGATTTGAAATTTGCGACAGAAGAAAATTATTTTTTGAATAATTTACTATAGAAAAGGCAATCCCTGGTGCAATTAAAATTTTCGACAGTAAAAAATTATTTTTTGAAAAGTTTACAATAGAAAAGGCAATCCCTGGCGTAATTAAAATTTGCGAGAGTAAAAAATTATTTTTTGCATAATTTACTATAGAAAAGGCAATCCCTGGCGTAATTACAATTTGCGACAGTAGAAAATTAATTTGTGAAAAATTTACCTGGCGAAATTGAAATTTGCGAGAGTAAAAAATTATTTTTTGAATAATTTACTATAGAAAAGGCAATCCCTGGCGTAATTAAAATTTGCGACAGTATAAAATTATTTTTTGAATAATTTACTATAGAAAAGGCAATCCCTGGCGCAATTAAAATTTGCAACAGTAGAAAATTATTTTTTGAATAATTTACTATAGAAAAGGCAATCCCTGGCGTAATTAAAATTTGCGACAGTTGAAAATTATTTTTTGAATAATTTCCTATAGAAAAGGCAATCCCTGGCGCAATTAAAATTTGCGACAGTAGAAAATTATTTTTTGAATAATTTACTATAGAAAAGGCAATCCCTGGCGCAATTAAAACTTGCGATAGTAAAAAATTATTTTTTGAATAATTTACTATAGAATAGGCAATCCCTGGCGCAATTAAAACTTGCGATAGTAAAAAATTATTTTTTGAATAATTTACTATAGAAAAGGCAATACCTGGCGTAATTAAAATTTGCGACAGTAGAAAATTATTTTTTGAATAATTTACTATAGAAAAGGCAATCCCTGGCGTATTTAAAATTTGCGACAGTTGAAACTTATTTTTTGAATAATTTACTATAGAAAAGGCAATCCCTGGCGTAATTAAAATTTGCGACAGTAAAAAATTATTTTTTGAATAATTTACTATAGAAAAGGCAATCCCTGGCGTAATTAAAATTTGCGACAGTTGAAAATTATTTTTTGAATAATTTACTATAGAAAAGGCAATCCCTGGCGTAATTAAAATTTGCGACAGTAGAAAATTATTTTTTGAAAAATTTACTATAGAAAAGGCAATCCCTAGCGTAATTAAAATTTGCGACAGTAAAAAATTATTTTTTGAATAATTTACTATAGAAAAGGCAATCCCTGGCGTATTTAAAATTTGCGACAGTATAAAATTATTTTTTGAATAATTTACTATAGAAAAGGTAATCCCTGGCGCAATTAAAATTTGCAACAGTAGAAAATTATTTTTTGAATAATTTACTATAGAAAAGGCAATCCCTGGCGTAAATAAAATTTGCGACAGTAAAAAATTATTTTTTGAATAATTTACTATAGAAAAGGCAATCCCTGGCGTAATTAAAATTTGCGACAGTAGAAAATTATTTTTTGAATAATTTACTATAGAAAAGGCAATCCCTGGCGTATTTAAAATTTGCGACAGTATAAAATTATTTTTTGAATAATTTACTATAGAAAAGGCAATCCCTGGCGTAATTAAAATTTGCGACAGTAAAAAATTATTTTTTGAATAATTTACTATAGAAAAGGCAATCCCTGGCGTAATTAAAATTTGCGACAGTATAAAATTATTTTTTGAATAATTTACTATAGAAAAGGCAATCCCTGGCGTATTTAAAATTTGCGACAGTATCAAATTATTTTTTGAAAAATTTACTATAGAAAAGCCAAACCCTGGCGTAATTAAAATTTGCGACAGTAAAAAATTATTTTTTGAATAATTTACTATAGAAAAGGCAATCCCAGGCGTAATTAAAATTTGCGACAGTTGAAAATTATTTTTTGAATAATTTACTATAGAAAAGGCAATCCCTGGCGCAATTAAAACTTGCGATAGTAAAAAATTATTTTTTGAATAATTTACTATAGAAAAGGCAATCCCTGGCGTAATTAAAATTTGCGACAGTAGAAAATTATTTTTTGAATAATTTACTATAGAAAAGGCAATCCCTGGCGTATTTAAAATTTGCGACAGTATAAAATTATTTTTTGAATAATTTACTATAGAAAAGGCAATTCCTGGCGCAATTAAAATTTGCAACAGTAGAAAATTATTTTTTGAATAATTTACTATAGAAAAGGCATTCCCTGGCGCAATTAAAATTTGCGACAGTAGAAAATTATTTTTTGAATAATTTACTATAGAAAAGGCAATCCCTGGCGTAATTAAAACTTTCGATAGTAAAAAATTATTTTTTGAATAATTTACTAGAGAAAAGGCAATCCCTGGCGTAATTAAAATTTGCGACAGTAGAAAATTATTTTTTGAATAATTTACTATAGAAAAGGCAATCCCTTGCGCAATTAAAACTTGCGATAGTAAAAAATTATTTTTTGAATAATTTACTATAGAAAAGGCAATCCCTGGCGAAATTGAAATTTGCGACAGTAAAAAATTATTTTTTGAATAATTTGCTATAGAAAAGGCAATCCCTGGCGTAATTAAAATTTGCGACAGTAGAAAATTATTTTTTGAATAATTTACTATAGAAAAGGCAATCCTGGAGTAATTAAAATTTGCGACAGTAAAAAATTATTTTTTGAATAATTTACTAAAGAAAAGGCAATCCCTGGCGTAATTAAAATTTGCGACAGTAGAAAATTATTTTTTGAATAATTTACTATAGAAAAGGCAATCCCTGGCGTAATTAAAATTTGCGACAGTAGAAAATTATTTTTTGAATAATTTACTATAGAAAAGGCAATCCCTGGCGTATTTAAAATTTGCGACAGTATAAAATTATTTTTTGAATAATTTACTATAGAAAAGGCAATCCCTGGCGTAATTCAAATTTGCGAGAGTAGAAAATTAATTTGTGAAAAATTTACCTGGCGAAATTGAAATTTGCGAGAGTAAAAAATTATTTTTTGAATAATTTACTATAGAAAAGGCAATCCCTGGGATATTTAAAATTTGCGACAATAAAAAATTATTTTTTGAATAATTTACTATAGAAAAGGCAATCCCTGGCGTATTTAAAATTTGCGACAGTATAAAATTATTTTTTGAATAATTTACTATAGAAAAGGCAATCCCTGGCGCAATTAAAATTTGCGAGAGTAAAAAATTATTTTTTGAATAATTTACTATAGAAAAGGCAATCCCTGGCGCAGTTAAAATTTGCGGCAGTAAAAAATTATTTTTTGAATAATTTACTATAGAAAAGGCAATCCCTGGGTTATTTAAAATTTGCGACAGTAGAAAATTATTTTTTGAATAATTTACTATAGAAAAGGCAATCCCTGGCGTAATTAAAATTTGCGACAGTAGAAAATTATTTTTTGAATAATTTACTATAGAAAAGGCAATCCCTGGCGTAATTAAAATTTGCGACAGTAGAAAATTATTTTTTGAAAAGTTTACTATAGAAAAGGCAATCCCTGGCGCAATTAAAATTTGCGACAGTAGAAAATTATTTTTTGAATAATTTACTATAGAAAAGGCAATCCCTGGCGAAATTAAAATTTGCGACAGTAAAAAATTATTTTTTGAATAATTTACTATAGAAAAGGCAATCCCTGGCGTATTTAAAATTTGCGACAGTAGAACATTATTTTTTGAATAATTTACTATAGAAAAGGCAATCCCTGGGATATTTAAAATTTGCGACAGTTGAAAATTATTTTTTGAATAAGTTACTATAGAAAAGGCAATCCCTGGCGTAATTAAAATTTGCTACAGTAGAAAATTATTTTTTGAATAATTTACTATAGAAAAGGCAATCCCTGGCGTAATTAAAATTTGCGACAGTAGAAAATTATTTTTTGAAAAGTTTACTATAGAAAAGGCAATCCCTGGCGCAATTAAAATTTGCGACAGTAGAAAATTATTTTTTGAATAATTTACTATAGAAAAGGCAATCCCTGGCGTAATTAATACTTTCGATAGTAAAAAATTATTTTTTGAATAATTTACTATAGAAAAGGCAATCCCTGGCGTAATTAAAATTTGCGACAGTAGAAAATTATTTTTTGAATAATTTACTATAGAAAAGGCAATCTCTTGCGCAATTAAAACTTGCGATAGTAAAAAATTATTTTTTGAATAATTTACTATAGAAAAGGCAATCCCTGGCGAAATTGAAATTTGCGACAGTAAAAAATTATTTTTTGAATAATTTGCCATAGAAAAGGCAATCCCTGGCGTAATTAAAATTTGCGACAGTAGAAAATTATTTTTTGAATAATTTACTATAGAAAAGGCAATCCCTGGCGTAATTAAAATTTGCGACAGTAAAAAATTATTTTTTGAATAATTTACTATAGAAAAGGCCCTGGCGTAATTAAAATTTGCGACAGTAGAAAATTATTTTTTGAATAATTTACTATAGAAAAGGCAATCCCTGGCGTAATTAAAATTTGCGACAGTAGAAAATTATTTTTTGAATAATTTACTATAGAAAAGGCAATCCCTGGCGTATTTAAAACTTTCGATAGTAAAAAATTATTTTTTGAATAATTTACTATAGAAAAGGCAATCCCTGGCGTATTTAAAATTTGCGACAGTAGAACAATATTTTTTGAATAATTTACTATAGAAAAGGCAATCCCTGGGATATTTAAAATTTGCGACAGTTGAAAATTATTTTTTGAATAAGTTACTAGAGAAAAGGCAATCCCTGGCGTAATTAAAATTTGCGACAGTAGAAAATTATTTTTTGAATAATTTACTATAGAAAAGGCAATCCCTGGCGTAATTAAAATTTGCGACAGTAGAAAATTATTTTTTGAAAAGTTTACTATAGAAAAGGCAATCCCTGGCGCAATTAAAATTTGCGACAGTAGAAAATTATTTTTTGAATAATTTACTATAGAAAAGGCAATCCCTGGCGTAATTAAAATTTGCGACAGTAGAAAATAATTTTTTGAATAATTTACTATAGAAAAGGCAATCCCTGGCGTAATTAAAATTTGCGACAGTAGAAAATTATTTTTTGAATAATTTACTATAGAAAAGGCAATCCCTTGCGCAATTAAAACTTGCGATAGTAAAAAATTATTTTTTGAATAATTTACTATAGAAAAGGCAATCCCTGGCGTAATTAAAATTTGCGAGAGTAGAAAATTAATTTGTGAAAAATTTACCTGGCGAAATTAAAATTTGCGAGAGTAAAAAATTATTTTTTGAATAATTTACTATAGAAAAGGCAATCCCTGGGATATTTAAAATTTGCGACAGTATAAAATTATTTTTTGAATAATTTACTATAGAAAAGGCAATCCCTGGCGTATTTAAAATTTGCGACAGTATAAAATTATTTTTTGAATAATTTACTATAGAAAAGTCAATCCCTGGGATATTTAAAATTTGCGACAGTTGAAAATTATTTTTTGAATAATTTACTATAGAAAAGGCAATCCCTGGGATATTTAAAATTTGCGACAGTAGAAAATTATTTTTTGAATAATTTACTATAGAAAAGGCAATCCCTGGCGCAATTAAAATTTGCGAGAGTAAAAAATTATTTTTTGAATAATTTACTATAGAAAAGGCAATCCCTGGCGCAGTTAAAATTTGCGACAGTAAAAAATTATTTTTTGAATAATTTACTATAGAAAAGGCAATCCCTGGGACATTTAAAATTTGCGACAGTAGAAAATTATTTTTTGAATAATTTACTATAGAAAAGGCAATCCCTGGCGTAATTAAAATTTGCGACAGTAGAAAATTATTTTTTGAATAATTTACTATAGAAAAGGCAATCCCTGGCGTAATTATAATTTGCGACAGTAGAAAATTATTTTTTGAAAAGTTTACTATAGAAAAGGCAATCCCTGGCGCAATTAAAATTTGCGACAGTAGAAAATTATTTTTTGAATAATTTACTATAGAAAAGGCAATCCCTGGCGTAATTAAAATTTGCGACAGTAAAAAATTATTTTTTGAATAATTTACTATAGAAAAGGCAATCCCTGGCGTATTTAAAATTTGCGACAGTAGAACGTTATTTTTTGAATAATTTACTATAGAAAAGGCAATCCCTGGGATATTTAAAATTTGCGACAGTTGAAAATTATTTTTTGAATAAGTTACTATAGAAAAGGCAATCCCTGGCGTAATTAAAATTTGCGACAGTAGAAAATTATTTTTTGAATAATTTACTACAGAAAAGGCAAACCCTGGGATATTTAAAATTTGCGACAGTTGAAAATTATTTTTTGAATAATTTACTATAGAAAAGGCAATCCCTGGCGTAATTAAAATTTGCGACAGTAAAAAATTATTTTTTGAATAGTTTACTATAGAAAAGGCAATCCCTGGCGCAATTAAAATTTGCGACAGTTGAAAATTATTTTTTGAATAATTTACTATAGAAAAGGCAATCCCTGGCGCAATTAAAATTTGCGACAGTTGAAAATTATTTTTTGAATAATTTACTGTACAAAAGGCAATCCCTGGCGTAATTAAAATTTGCGACAGTTGAAAATTAATTTGTGAAAAATTTACCTGGCGAAATTGAAATTTGCGAGAGTAAAAAATTATTTTTTGAATAATTTACTTTAGAAAAGTCAATCCCTGGGATATTTAAAATTTGCGACAGTAAAAATTATTTTTTGAATAATTTACTATAGAAGAGGCAATCCCTGGGATATTTAAAATTTGCGACAGTAAAAAATTATTTTTTGAATAATTTACTATAGAAAAGGCAATCCCTGGCGCACTTAAAATTTGCGACAGTAGAAAATTATTTTTTGAATAATTTACTATAGAAAATGCAATCCCTGGCGCAATTAAAATTTGCGACAGTATAAAATTATTTTTTGAATAATTTACTATAGAAAAGGCAATCCCTGGGATATTTAAAATTTGCGACAGTTGAAAATTATTTTTTGAATAATTTACTATAGAAAAGGCAATCCCTGGCGTAATTAAAATTCGCGACAGTAAAAAATTATTTTTTGAAAAGTTTACTATAGAAAAGGCAATCCCTGGCGCAATTAAAATTTGCGACAGTATAAAATTATTTTTTGAATAATTTACTATAGAAAAGGCAATCCCTGGGATATTTAAAATTTGTGACAGTATAAAATTATTTTTTGAATAATTTACTGTAGAAAAGGCAATCCCTGGCGTAATTAAAATTTGCGACAGTTGAGAATTATTTTTTGAATAATTTACTATAGAAAAGGCAATCCCTGGCGCAATTAAAATTTGCGAGAGTAAAAAATTATTTTTTGAATAATTTACTATAGAAAAGGCAATCCCTGGCGCAATTAAAATTTGCGACAGTAAAAAATTATTTTTTGAATAATTTACTATAGAAAAGGCAATCCCTGGGATATTTAAAATTTGCGACAGTAGAAAATTATTTTTTGAATAATTTACTATAGAAAAGGCAATCCCTGGCGTAATTAAAATTTGCGACAGTAGAAAATTATTTTTTGAATAATTTACTATAGAAAAGGCAATCCCTGGCGTAATTAAAATTTGCGACAGTAGAAAATTATTTTTTGAAAAGTTTACTATAGAAAAGGCAATCCCTGACGCAATTAAAATTTGCGACAGTAGAAAATTATTTTTTGAATAATTTACTATAGAAAAGGCAATCCCTGGCGTAATTAAAATTTGCGACAGTAAAAAATTATTTTTTGAATAATTTACTATAGAAAAGGCAATCCCTGGCGTATTTAAAATTTGCGACAGTAGAACATTATTTTTTGAATAATTTACTATAGAAAAGGCAATCCCTGGGATATTTAAAATTTGCGACAGTTGAAAATTATTTTTTGAATAAGTTACTATAGAAAAGGCAATCCCTGGCGTAATTAAAATTTGCGACAGTAGAAAATTATTTTTTGAATAATTTACTATAGAAAAGGCAAACACTGGGATATTTAAAATTTGCGACAGTTGAAAATTATTTTTTGAATAATTTACTATAGAAAAGGCAATCCCTGGCGTAATTAAAATTTGCGACTGTAAAAAATTATTTTTTGAAAAGTTTACTATAGAAAAGGCAATCCCTGGCGCAATTAAAATTTGCGACAGTTGAAAATTATTTTTTGAATAATTTACTATAGAAAAGGCAATCCCTGGGATATTTAAAATTTGCGACAGTATAAAATTATTTTTTGAATAATTTACTGTAGAAAAGGCAATCCCTGGCGTAATTAAAATTTGCGACAGTTGAACATTAATTTGTGAAAAATTTACCTGGCGAAATTGAAATTTGCGAGAGTAAAAAATTATTTTTTGAATAATTTACTTTAGTAAAGGCAATCCCTGGGATATTTAAAATTTGCGACAGTAAAAAATTATTTTTTGAATAATTTACTATAGAAAAGGCAATCCCTTGGATATTTAAAATTTGCGACAGTAAAAAATTATTTTTTGAATAATTTACTATAGAAATGGCAATCCCTGGCGCACTTAAAATTTGCGACAGTAGAAAATTATTTTTTGAATAATTTACTATAGTAAAGGCAATCCCTGGCGCAATTAAATTTGTTACAGTAGAAAATTATTTTTTGAATAATTTACTATAGAAAAGGCAATCCCTGGCGTAATTAAAATTTGCGACAGTAGAAAATTAATTTGTGAAAAATTTACTTGGCGTAATTAAAATTTGCGACAGTAGAAAATTATTTTTTGAATAATTTACTTTAGAAAAGGTAATCCCTGGGATATTTAAAATTTGCGACAGCAAAAAATTATTTTTTGAATAATTTACTTTAGAAAAGGCAATCCCTGGGATATTTAAAATTTGCGACAGTAAAAAATTATTTTTTGAATAATTTACTATAGAAAAGGCAATCCCTTGGATATTTAAAATTTGCGACAATAAAAAATTATTTTTTGAATAATTTACTATAGAAAAGGCAATCCCTGGCGCACTTAAAATTTGCGACAGTAGAAAATTATTTTTTGAATAATTTACTATAGAAAAGGCAATCCCTGGCGCAATTAAATTTGCGACAGTAGAAAATTATTTTTTGAATAATTTACTGTAGACAAGGCAATCCCTGGCGTAATTAAAATTTGCGACAGTTGAAAATTATTTTTTGAATAATTTACTATAGAAAAGGCAATCCCTGGGATATTTAAAATTTGCAACAGTAGAAAATTATTTTTTGAATAATTTACTATAGAAAAGGCAATCCCTGGCGTATTTAAAATTTGCGATAGTAAAAAATTATTTTTTGAATAATTTACTATAGAAAAGGCAATCCCTGGCGTAATTAAAATTTGCGACAGTAAAAAATTATTTTTTGAATAATTTACTATAGAAAAGGCAATCCCTGGGATATTTAAAATTTGCGACAGTTGAAAATTATTTTTTGAATAAGTTACTATAGAAAAGGCAATCCCTGGCGTAATTAAAATTTGCGACAGTAGAAAATTATTTTTTGAATAATTTACTATAGAAAAGGCAAACCCTGGGATATTTAAAATTTGCGACAGTTGAAAATTATTTTTTGAATAATTTACTATAGAAAAGGCAATCCCTGGCGTAATTAAAATTTGCGACAGTAAAAAATTATTTTTTGAAAAGTTTACTATAGAAAAGGCAATCCCTGGCGCAATTAAAATTTGCGACAGTTGAAAATTATTTTTTGAATAATTTACTATAGAAAAGGCAATCCCTGGCGCAATTAAAATTTGCGACAGTTGAAAATTATTTTTTGAATAATTTACTGTACAAAAGGCAATCCCTGGCGTAATTAAAATTTGCGACAGTTGAAAATTAATTTGTGAAAAATTTACCTGGCGAAATTGAAATTTGCGAGAGTAAAAAAATATTTTTTGAATAATTTACTTTAGAAAAGGCAATCCCTGGGATATTTAAAATTTGCGACAGTAAAAAATTATTTTTTGAATAATTTACTATAGAAAAGGCAATCCCTGGGATATTTAAAATTTGCGACAGTAAAAAATTATTTTTTGAATAATTTACTATAGAAAAGGCAATCCCTGGCGCACTTAAAATTTGCGACAGTAGAAAATTATTTTTTGAATAATTTACTATAGAAAAGGCAATCCCTGGCGCAATTAAAATTTGCGACAGTATAAAATTATTTTTTGAATAATCTACTATAGAAAAGGCAATCCCTGGCGTAACTAAAATTTGCGACAGTAGAAAATTATTTTTTGAATAATTTACTATAGAAAAGGCAATCCCTAGCGTAATTAAAATTTGCGACAGTATAAAATTATTTTTTGAATAATTTACTATAGAAAAGGCAATCCCTGGGATATTTAAAATTTGCGACAGTTGAAAATTATTTTTTGAATAATTTACTATAGAAAAGGCAATCCCTGGGGTAATTAAAATTCGCGACAGTAAAAAATTATTTTTTGAAAAGTTTACTATAGAAAAGGCAATCCCTGGCGCAATTAAAATTTGCGACAGTTGAAAATTATTTTTTGAATAATTTACTATAGAAAAGGCAATCCCTGGGATATTTAAAATTTGTGACAGTATAAAATTATTTTTTGAATAATTTACTGTAGAAAAGGCAATCCCTGGCGTAATTAAAATTTGCGAGAGTAAAAAATTATTTTTTGAATAATTTACTATAGAAAAGGCAATCCCTGGCGTAATTAAAATTTGCAACAGTAGAAAATTATTTTTTGAATAATTTACTATAGAAAAGGCAACCCCTGGCGTAATTAAAATTTGCGACAGTAAAAAATTATTTTTTGAATAATTTACTATAGAAAAGGCAATCCCTGGCGTAATTAAAATTTGCGACAGTAAAAAATTATTTTTTGAATAATTTACTATAGAAAAAGCAATCCCTGGCGTAATTAAAATTTGCGAGAGTAAAAAATTATTTTTTGAATAATTTACTATAGAAAAGGCAATCCCTGGGATATTTAAAATTTGCGAAAGTAAAAAATTATTTTTTGAATAATTTACTATAGAAAAGGCAATCCCTGGGATATTTAAAATTTGCGACAGTAAAAAATTATTTTTTGAATAATTTACTATAGAAAAGTCAATCCCTGGCGCACTTAAAATTTGCGACAGTAGAAAATTATTTTTTGAATAATTTACTATAGAAAAGGCAATCCCTGGCGCAATTAAAATTTGCAACAGTTGAAAATGATTTTTTGAATAATTTACTATAGAAAAGGCAATCCCTGGCGTAATTAAAATTTTCGAGAGTAAAAAATTATTTTTTGAATAATTTACTATAGAAAAGGCAATCCCTGGGATATTTAAAATTTGCGACAGTAAAAAATTATTTTTTGAATAATTTACTATAGAAAAGGCAATCCCTGGGATATTTAAAATTTGCGACAGTAAAAAATTATTTTTTGAATAATTTACTATAGAAAAGGCAATCCCTGGGATATTTAAAATTTGCGACAGTAAAAAATTATTTTTTGAATAATTTACTATAGAAAAGGCAATCCCTGGCGCACTTAAAATTTGCGACAGTAGAAAATAATTTTTTAATAATTTACTATAGAAAAGGCAATCCCTGGCGCAATTAAAATTTGCGACAGTTGAAAATTATTTTTTGAATAATTTACTATAGAAAAGGCAATCCCTGGCGTAATTAAAATTTGCGACAGTAGAAAATTAATTTGTGAAAAATTTACCTGGCGAAATTGAAATTTGCGAGAGTAAAAAATTATTTTTTGAATAATTTACTATAGAAAAGGCAATCCCTGGGATATTTAAAATTTGCGACACTAATAAATTATTTTTTGAATAATTTACTATAGAAAAGGCAATCCCTGGGATATTTAAAATTTGCGACAGTAAAAAATTATTTTTTGAATAATTTACTATAGAAAAGGCAATACCTGGCGCACTTAAAATTTGCGACAGCAGAAAATTATTTTTTGAATAATTTACTATAGAAAAGGCAATCCCTGGCGCAATTAAAATTTGCGACAGTTGAAAATTATTTTTTGAATAATTGACTATAGAAAAGGCAATCCCTGGCGTAATTAAAATTTGCGACAGTAGAAAATTAATTTGTGCAAAATATACCTGGCAAAATTGAAATTTGCGAGAGTAAAAAATTATTTTTTGAATAATTTACTATAGAAAAGGCAATCCCTGGCGTAATTAAAATTTGCGACAGTAGAAAATTATTTTTTGAATAATTTACTATAGAAAAGGCAATCCCTGGCGCAATTAAAATTTGCAACAGTAGAAAATTATTTTTTGAATAATTTACTATAGAAAAGGCAATCCCTTGCGTAATTAAAATTTGCGAGAATAAAAAATTATTTCTTGAATAATTTACTATAGAAAAGGCAATCCCTGGGTTATTTAAAATTTGCGACAGTAAAAAATTATTTTTAGAATAATTTACTATAGAAAAGGCAATCCCTGGGATATTTAAAATTTGCGACAGTAAAAAATTATTTTTTGAATAATTTACTATAGAAAAGGCAATCCCTGGCGCAATTAAAATTTGCGACAGTAGAAAACTATTTTTTGAATAATTTACAATAGAAAAGGCAATCCCTGGCGCAATTAAAATTTGCGACAGTTGAAAATTATTTTTTGAGTAATTTACTATAGAAAAGGCAATCCCTGGCGTAATTAAAATTTGCGACAGTAGAAAATTAATTTGTGAAAAATTTACCTGGCGAAATTGAAATTTGCGATAGTAAAAAATTATTTTTTGAATAATTTACTATAGAAAAGGCAATCCCTGCGATATTTAAAATTTGCGACAGTAAAAAATTATTTTTTGGATAATTTACTATAGAAAAGGCAATCCCTGGGATATTTAAAATTTGCGACAGTAAAAAATTTTTTTTTGAATAATTTACTATAGAAAAGGCAATACCTGGCGCACTTAAAATTTGCGACAGTAGAAAATTATTTTTTGAATAATTTACTATAGAAAAGGCAATCCCTGGCGTAATTAAAATTTGCGAGAGTAAAAAATTATTTTTTGAATAATTTACTATAGAAAAGGCAATCCCTGGGATATTTAAAATTAGCGACAGTAAAAAATTATTTTTTGAATAATTTACTATAGAAAAGGCAATCCCTGCGATATTTAAAATTTGCGACAGTAAAAAATTATTTTTTGAATAATTTACTATAGAAAAGGCAATCCCTGGCGCAATTAAAATTTGCGACAGTTGAAAATTATTTTTTGAATAATTGACTATAGAAAAGGCAATCCCTGGCGTAATTAAAATTTGCGACAGTAGAAAATTAATTTGTGCAAAATATACCTGGCGAAATTGAAATTTGCGAGAGTAAAAAATTATTTTTTGAATAATTTACTATAGAAAAGGCAATCCCTGGCGTAATTAAAATTTGCGACAGTAGAAAATTATTTTTTGAATAATTTACTATAGAAAAGGCAATCCCTGACGCAATTAAAATTTGCAACAGTAGAAAATTATTTTTTGAATAATTTACTATAGAAAAGGCAATCCCTGGCGTAATTAAAATTTGCGAGAGTAAAAAATTATTTCTTGAATAATTTACTATAGAAAAGGCAATCCCTGGGTTATTTAAAATTTGCGACAGTAAAAAAGTATTTTTAGAATAATTTACTATAGAAAAGGCAATCCCTGGAATATTTAAAATTTGCGACAGTAAAAAATTATTTTTTGAATAATTTACTATAGAAAAGGCAATCCCTGGCGCAATTAAAATTTGCGACAGTAGAAAACTATTTTTTGAATAATTTCCAATAGAAAAGGCAATCCCTGGCGCAATTAAAATTTGCGACAGTTGAAAATTATTTTTTAAGTAATTTACTATAGAAAAGGCAATCCCTGGCGTAATTAAAATTTGCGACAGTAGAAAAGTAATTTGTGAAAAATTTACCTGGCGAAATTGAAATTTGCGATAGTAAAAAATTATTTTTTGAATAATTTACTATAGAAAAGGCAATCCCTGCGATATTTAAAATTTGCGACAGTAAAAAATTATTTTTTGGATAATTTACTATAGAAAAGGCAATCCCTGGGATATTTAAAATTTGCGACAGTAAAAAATTTTTTTTTGAATAATTTACTATAGAAAAGGCAATACCTGGCGCACTTAAAATTTGCGACAGTAGAAAATTATTTTTTGAATAATTTACTATAGAAAAGGCAATCCCTGGCGTAATTAAAATTTGCGAGAGTAAAAAATTATTTTTTGAATAATTTACTATAGAAAAGGCAATCCCTGGGATATTTAAAATTAGCGAGAGTAAAAAATTATTTTTTGAATAATTTACTATAGAAAAGGCAATCCCTGCGATATTTAAAATTTGCGACAGTAGAAAATTATTTTTTGAATAATTTACTATAGAAAAGGCAATCCCTGGCGCAATTAAAATTTGCGACAGTAAAAAATTATTTTTTGAATAATTTACTATAGAAAAGGCAATTCCTGGCGTAATTAAAATTTTCGACAGTAGAAAATTATTTTTTGAATAATTTACTATAGAAAAGGCAATCCCTGGCGTAATTAAAATTAGCGACAGTATAAAATTATTTTTTGAATAATTTACTATAGAAAAGGCAATCCCTGGCGCAATTAAAATTTGCGACAGTAGAAAATTATTTTTTGAATAATTTACTATAGAAAAGGCAATCCCTGGCGTAATTAAAATTTGCGACAGTTGAAAATTATTTTTTGAATAATTTACTATAGAAAAGGCAATCCCTGGAGCAATTAAAATTTCCGACAGTATAAAATTATTTTTTTAATAATTTACTATAGAAAAGGCAATCCCTTGCGTAATTAAAATTTCCGACAGTAGAAAATTATTTTTTGAAAAGTTTACTATAGAAAAGGCAATCCCTGGCGCAATTAAAATTTGCGACAGTAAAAAATTATTTTTTGCAAAATTTACTATAGAAAAGGCAATCCCTGGCGTAATTAAAATTTGCGACAGTTGAAAATTATTTTTTGAATAATTTACTAGAGAAAAGGCGTAATTAAAATTTGCGACAGTATAAAATTATTTTTTGAATAATTTACTATAGAAAAGGCAATCCCTGGCGCAATTAAAATTTGCGACAGTAGAAAATTATTTTTTGAATAATTTACTATAGAAAAGGCAATCCCTGGCGTAATTAAAATTTGCGACAGTATAAAATTATTTTTTGAATAATTTACTATAGAAAAGGCAATCCCTGGCGCAATTAAAATTTGCGACAGTATAAAATTATTTTTTGAATAATTTACTATAGAAAAGGCAATCCCTGGCGCACTTAAAATTTGCGACAGTATAAAATTATTTTTTGAATAATTTACTATAGAAAAGGCAATCCCTGGCGCAATTATAATTTGCGACAGTAAAAAATTATTTTTTGAATAATTTACTATAGAAAAGGCAATCCCTGGCGTAATTAAAATTTGCGACAGTAGAAAATTATTTTTTGAATAATTTACTATAGAAAAGGCAATCGCTGCCGTAATTAAAATTTGCGACAGTAAAAAATTAATATTTTGAAAAATTTGCTGTAGAAAAGGCAATCCCTGGCGTAATTAAAATTTGCGACAGTATAAAATTATTTTTTGAATAATTTACTATAGAAAAGGCAATCCCTGGCGCAATTAAAATTTGCGACAGTAAAAAATTATTTTTTGAATAATTTACTATAGAAAAGGCAATCCCTGGCGTAATTAAAATTTGCGACAGTAGAAAATTATTTTTTGAATAATTTACTATAGAAAAGGCAATCCCTGGCGTAATTAAAATTTGCGACAGTTGAAAATTATTTTTTGAATAACTTACTATAGAAAAGGCAATCCCTGGCGCAATTAAAATTTGCGACAGTAAAAAATTATTTTTTGAATAATTTACTATAGAAAAGGCAATTCCTGGCGTAATTAAAATTTTCGACAGTAGAAAATTATTTTTTGAATAATTTACTATAGAAAAGGCAATCCCTGGCGTAATTAAAATTAGCGACAGTATAAAATTATTTTTTGAATAATTTACTATAGAAGAGGCAATCCCTGGCGTAATTAAAATTTGCGACAGTTGAAAATTATTTTTTGAATAATTTACTATAGAAAAGGCAATCCCTGGCGTAATTAAAATTTGCGACAGTAGAAAATTAATTTGTGAAAAATTTACCTGGCGAAATTGAAATTTGCGAGAGTAAAAAATTATTTTTTGAATAATTTACTATAGAAAAGGCAATCCCTGGCGCAGTTAAAATTTGCGACAGTAGAAAATTATTTTTTGAATAATTTACTATAGAAAAGGCAATCCCTGGCGTATTTAAAATTTGCGACAGTATAAAATTAATTTTTGAAAAATTTACTATATAAAAGGCAATCCCTGGCGTAATTAAAATTTGCGACAGTAGAAAATTATTTTTTGAATAATTTACTATAGAAAAGGCAATCCCTGGCGTATTTAAGATTTGCGACAGTAAAAAATTATTTTTTGAATAATTTACTATAGAAAAGGCAATCCCTGGCGTAATTAAAATTTGCGACAGTAGAAAATTATTTTTTGAATAATTTACTATAGAAAAGGCAATCCCTGGCGTAATTAAAATTTGCGACAGTAAAAAATTATTTCTTGAATAATTTACTATAGAAAAGGCAATCCCTGGCGCAATTAAAATTTGCGACAGTAAAAAATTATTTTTTGCAAAATTTACTATAGAAAAGGCAATACCTGGCGCAATTAAAATTTGCGAGAGTAAAAAATTATTTTTTGAATAATTTACTATAGAAAAGGCAATCCCTGGCGCAATTAAAATTTGCGACAGTAGAAAATTATTTTTTGAATAATTTACTATAGAAAAGGCAATCTCTGGCGTAATTAAAATTTGCGAGAGTAAAAAATTATTTTTTGAATAATTTACTATAGAAAAGGCAATCCCTGGGATATTTAAAATTTGCGACAGTAAAAAATTATTTTTTGAAAAATTTACTATAGAAAAGGCAATCCCTGGGATATTTAAAATTTGCGACAGTAAAAAATTATTTTTTGAATAATTTACTATAGAAAAGGCAATCCCTGGCGCACTTAAAATTTGCGACAGTAGAAAACTATTTTTTGAATAATTTACTATAGAAAAGGCAATCCCTGGCGCAATTAAAATTTGCGACAGTTGAAAATTATTTTTTGAATAATTTACTATAGAAAAGGCAATCCCTGGCGTAATTAAAATTTGCGACAGTAGAATATTAATTTGTGAAAAATTTTCCTGGCGAAATTGAAATTTGCGATAGTAAAAAATTATTTTTTGAATAATTTACTATAGAAAAGGCAAACCCTGCGATATTTAAAATTTGCGACAGTAAAAAATTATTTTTTGGATAATTTACTATAGAAAAGGCAATCACTGGGATATTTGAAATTTGCGACGGTAAAAAATTATTTTTTGAATAATTTAATATAGAAAAGGCAATACCTGGCGCACTTAAAATTTGCGACAGTAGAAAATTATTTTTTGAATAATTTACTATAGAAAAGGCAATCCCTGGCGTAATTAAAATTTGCGAGAGTAAAAAATTATTTTTTGAATAATTTACTATAGAAAAGGCAATCCCTGGGATATTTAAAATCTGCGAGAGTAAAAAATTATTTTTTGAATAATTTACTATAGAAAAGGCAATCCCTGGGATATTTAAAATTTGCGACAGTAGAAAATTATTTTTTGGATAATTTACTATAGAAAAGGCAATCCCTGGCGTAATTAAAATTTGCGACAGTAGAAAATTATTTTTTGAATAATTTACTATAGAAAAGGCAATCCCTGGCGTATTTAAAATTTGCGACAGTAAAAAATTAATATTTTGAAAAATTTACTGTAGAAAAGGCAATCCCTGGCGTAATTAAAATTTGCGACAGTATAAAATTATTTTTTGAATAATTTACTATAGAAAAGGCAATCCCTGGCGTATTTAAAATTTGCTACATTAAAAAATTATTTTTTGAATAATTTACTATAGAAAAGGCAATCCCTGGCGTAATTAAAATTTGCGACAGTAGAAAATTATTTTTTGAATAATTTACTATAGAAAAGGCAATCCCTGGCGTAATTAAAATTTGCGACAGTAAAAAATTATTTTTTGAATAATTTACTATAGAAAACGCAATCCCTGGCGCAATTAAAATTTGCGACAGTAAAAAATTATTTTTTGCAAAATTTACTATAGAAAAGTCAATCCCTGGCGTAATTAAAATTTGCGACAGTAAAAAATTATTTTTTGAATAATTTACTATAGAAAAGGCAAACCCTGGAGTAATTAAAATTTGCGACAGTAGAAAATTATTTTTTGAATAATTTACTATAGAAAAGGCAATCCCTGGCGCACTTAAAATTTGCGACAGTAGAAAATAATTTTTTGCAAAATTTACTATAGAAAAGGCAATCCCTGGCATATTTAAAATTTGCGACAGTAAAAAATTATTTTTTGATTAATTTACTATAGAAAAGGCAATCCCTGGCGCTCTTAAAATTTGCGACAGTAGAAAATTATTTTTTGCAAAATTTACTATATAAAAGGCAATCCCCGGCGTAATTAAAATTTGCGACAGTAGAAAATTATTTTTTGAATAATTTACTATAGAAAAGGCAATCCCTGGCGTAATTAAAATTTGCGACAGTAGAAAATTATTTTTTGAATAATTTACTATAGAAAAGGCAATCCCTGGCGTATTTAAAATTTGCGACAGTATAAAATTAATTTTTGAAAAATTTACTATATAAAAGGCAATCCCTGGCGTAATTAAAATTTGCGACAGTAGAAAATTATTTTTTGAATAATTTACTATAGAAAAGGCAATCCCTGGCGTATTTAAAATTTGCGACAGTAAAAAATTATTTTTTGAATATTTTACTATAGAAAAGGCAATCCCTGGCGTAATTAAAATTTGCGACAGTAGAAAATTATTTTTTGAATAATTTACTATAGAAAAGGCAATCCCTGGCGTAATTAAAATTTGCGACAGTAGAAAATTATTTTTTGAATAATTTACTATAGAAAAGGCAATCCCTGGCGTAATTAAAATTTGCGACAGTAAAAAATTATTTTTTTAATAATTTACTATAGAAAAGGCAATCCCTGGCGCAATTAAAATTTGCGACAGTAAAAAATTATTTTTTGAATAGTTTACTATAGAAGAGGCAATCCCTGGCGTAATTAAAATTTGCGACAGTAGAAAATTAATTCGTGAAAAATTTACCTGGCGAAATTGAAATTTTCGAGAGTAAAAAATTATTTTTTGAATAATTTACTATAGAAAAGGCAATCCCTGGCGCAATTAAAATTTGCGACAGTAGAAAATTATATTTTGAATAATTTACTATAGAAAAGGCAATCCCTGGCGTAATTAAAATTTGCGACAGTATAAAATTATTTTTTGAATAATTTACTATAGAAAAGGCAATCCCTGGCGCAATTAAAATTTGCGACAGTAGAAAATTATTTTTTGAATAATTTACTATAGAAAAGGCAATCCCTGGCGTAATTAAAATTTGCGACAATATAAAATTATTTTTTGAATAATTTACTATAGAAAAGGCAATCCCTGGCGCAATTAAAATTTGCGACAGTATAAAATTATTTTTTGAATAATTTACTACAGAAAAGGCAATCCCTGGCGCAATTAAAATTTGCGATGGTATAAAATTATTTTTTGAATAATTTACTATAGAAAAGGCAATCCCTGGCGCACTTAAAATTTACGACAGTATAAAATTATTTTTTGAATAATTTACTATAGAAAAGGCAATCCCTGGCGCAATTAAAATTTGCGACAGTAAAAAAATATTTTTTGAATAATTTACTATAGAAAAGGCAATCCCTGGCGTAATTAAAATTTGCGACAGTAGAAAATTATTTTTTGAATAATTTACTATAGAAAAGGCAATCCCTGGCGTAATTAATATTTGCGACAGTAAAAAATTAATATCTTGAAAAATTTACTGTAGAAAAGGCAATCCCTGGCGTAATTAAAATTTGCGACAGTATAAAATTATTATTTGAATAATTTACTATATAAAAGGCAATCCCTGGCGCAATTAAAATTTGCGACAGTAAAAAATTATTTTTTGAATAATTTACTATAGAAAAGGCAATCCCTGGCGTATTTAAAATTTGCGACAGTAAAAAATAAATTTGTGAAAAATTTACCTGGCGAAATTGAAATTTGCGAGAGTAAAAAATTATTTTTTGAATAATTTACTATAGAAAAGGCAATCCCTGGCGCAATTAAAATTTGCGACATTAGAAAATTATTTTTTGAATAATTTACTAGAGAAAAGGCAGTCCCTGGCGTAGTTAAAATTTGCGACATTATAAAATTATTTTTTGAATAATTTACTACAGAAAAGGCAATCCCTGGCGTAATTAAAATTTGCGACAGTTGAAAATTATTTTTTGAATAATTTACTATAGAAAAGGCAATCCCTGGGATATATAAAATTTGCGACAGTAGAAAATTATTTTTTGAATAATTTACTATAGAAAAGGCAATCCCTGGGATATTTAAAATTTGCGACAGTTGAAAATTATTTTTTGAATAATTTACTATAGAAAAGGCAATCCCTGGCGTAATTAAAATTTGCGACAGTTGAAAATTATTTTTTGAATAATTTACTATAGAAGAGGCAATCCCTGGCGTAATTAAAATTTGCGACAGTAGAAAATTATTTTTTGAATAATTTACTATAGAAAAGGCAATCCCTGGCGTAATTAAAATTTGCGACAGTATAAAATTATTTTTTGCATAATTTACTATAGAAAAGGCAATCCCTTGGATATTTAAAATTTGTGACAGTTGAAAATTATTTTTTGAATAATTTACTATAGAAAAGTCAATCCCTGGCGTAATTAAAATTTGCGCCAGTCGAAAATTATTTTTTGAATAATTTACTATAGAAAAGGCAATCCCTGGGATATTTAAAATTTGCGACAGTATAAAATTATTTTTTGAATAATTTACTATAGAAAATGCAACCCTGGCGCAATTAAAATTTGCGACAGTAGAAAATTATTTTTTGAATAATTTACTATAGAAAAGGCAATCCCTGGCGTAATTAAAATTTGCGACAGTATAAAATTATTTTTTGAATAATTTACTATAGAAAAGGCAATCCCTGGCGCACTTAAAATTTGCGACAGTATAAAATTATTTTTTGAATAATTTACTATAGAAAAGGCAATCCCTGGCGTAATTAAAATTTGCGACAGTATAAAATTATTTTTTGAATAATTTACTATAGAAAAGGCAATCCCTGGGATATTTAAAATTTGCGACAGTAGAAAATTATTTTTTTAATAATTTACTATAGAAAAGGCAATCCCTGGCGTATTTAAAATTTGCGACAGTAGAAAATTATTTTTTGAATAATTTACTATAGAAAAGGCAATCCCTGGCGTAATTAAAATTTGCGACAGTATAAAATTATTTTTTGAATAATTTACTATAGAAAAGGCAATCCCTGGCGCACTTAAAATTTGCGACAGTATAAAATTATTTTTTGAATAATTTACTATAGAAAAGGCAATCCCTGGCGTAATTAAAATTTGCGACAGTATAAAATTATTTTTTGAATAATTTACTATAGAAAAGGCAATCCCTGGGATATTTAAAATTTGCGACAATAGAAAATTATTTTTTGAATAATTTACTATAGAAAAGGCAATCCATGGCGTATTTAAAATTTGCGACAGTAGAAAATTATTTTTTGAATAATTTACTATAGAAAAGGCAATCCCTGGGATATTTAAAATTTGCGACAGTTGAAAATTATTTTTTGAATAATTTACTATAGAAAAGGCAATCCCTGGCGCAATTAAAATTTGCGACAGTAGAAAATTATTTTTTGAATAATTTACTATAGAAAAGGCAATCCCTGGCGTAATTAAAATTTGCGACAGTATAAAATTATTTTTTGAATAATTTACTATAGAAAAGGCAATCCCTGGCGCACTTAAAATTTGCGACAGTATAAAATTATTTTTTGAATAATTTACTATAGAAAAGGCAATCCCTGGCGTAATTAAAATTTGCGACAGTATAAAATTATTTTTTGAATAATTTACTACAGAAAAGGCAATGCCTGGCGTAATTAAAGTTTGCGACAGTATAAAATTATTTTTTGAATAATTTACTACAGAAAGGGCAATCCCTGGCGTAATTAAAATTTGCGACAGTTGAAAATTATTTTTTGAATAATTTACTATAGAAAAGGCAATCCCTGGGATATTTAAAATTTGCGACAGTAGAAAATTATTTTTTGAATAATTTACTATAGAAAAGGCAATCCCTGGGATATTTAAAATTTGCGACAGTTGAAAATTATTTTTTGAATAATTTACTATAGAAAAGGCAATCCCTGGCGTATTTAAAATTTGCGACAGTAGAAAATTATTTTTTGAATAATTTACTATAGAAAAGGCAATCCCTGGGATATTTAAAATTTGCGACAGTTGAAAATTATTTTTTGAATAATTTACTATAGAAAAGGCAATCCCTGGCGTAATTAAAATTTGCGACAGTTGAAAATTATTTTTTGAATAATTTACTATAGAAGAGGCAATCCCTGGCGTAACTAAAATTTGCGACAGTATAAAATTATTTTTTGAATAATTTACTATAGAAAAGGCAATCCCTGGCGAAATTAAAATTTGCGACAGTAGAAAATTAATTTGTGAAAAATGTACCTGGCGAAATTGAAATTTGCGAGAGTAAAAAATTATTTTTTGAATAATTTATTATAGAAAAAGCAATCCCTGGCGCACTTAAAATTTGCGACAGTATAAAATTATTTTTTGAATAATTTACTATAGAAAAGGCAATCCCTGGCGTAATTAAAATTTGCGACAGTATAAAATTATTTTTTGAATAATTTACTACAGAAAAGGCAATCCCTGGCGTAATTAAAGTTTGCGACAGTATAAAATTATTTTTTGAATAATTTACTACAGAAAGGGCAATCCCTGGCGTAATTAAAATTTGCGACAGTTGAAAATTATTTTTTGAATAATTTACTATAGAAAAGGCAATCCCTGGGATATTTAAAATTTGCGACAGTAGAAAATTATTTTTTGAATAATTTACTATAGAAAAGGCAATCCCTGGGATATTTAAAATTTGCGACAGTTGAAAATTATTTTTTGAATAATTTACTATAGAAAAGGCAATCCCTGGCGTAATTAAAATTTGCGACAGTATAAAATTATTTTTTGAATAATTTACTATAGAAAAGGCAATCCCTGGGATATTTAAAATTTGCGACAGTAGAAAATTATTTTTTGAATAATTTACTATAGAAAAGGCAATCCCTGGCGTATTTAAAATTTGCGACAGTAGAAAATTATTTTTTGAATAATTTACTATAGAAAAGGCAATCCCTGGGATATTTAAAATTTGCGACAGTTGAAAATTATTTTTTGAATAATTTACTATAGAAAAGGCAATCCCTGGCGCAATTAAAATTTGCGACAGTAGAAAATTATTTTTTGAATAATTTACTATAGAAAAGGCAATCCCTGGCGTAATTAAAATTTGCGACAGTATAAAATTATTTTTTGAATAATTTACTATAGAAAAGGCAATCCCTGGCGCACTTAAAATTTGCGACAGTATAAAATTATTTTTTGAATAATTTACTATAGAAAAGGCAATCCCTGGCGTAATTAAAATTTGCGACAGTATAAAATTATTTTTTGAATAATTTACTACAGAAAAGGCAATCCCTGGCGTAATTAAAGTTTGCGACAGTATAAAATTATTTTTTGAATAATTTACTACAGAAAGGGCAATCCCTGGCGTAATTAAAATTTGCGACAGTTGAAAATTATTTTTTGAATAATTTACTATAGAAAAGGCAATCCCTGGGATATTTAAAATTTGCGACAGTAGAAAATTATTTTTTGAATAATTTACTATAGAAAAGGCAATCCCTGGGATATTTAAAATTTGCGACAGTTGAAAATTATTTTTTGAATAATTTACTATAGAAAAGGCAATCCCTGGCGTATTTAAAATTTGCGACAGTAGAAAATTATTTTTTGAATAATTTACTATAGAAAAGGCAATCCCTGGGATATTTAAAATTTGCGACAATTGAAAATTATTTTTTGAATAATTTACTATAGAAAAGGCAATCCCTGGCGTAATTAAAATTTGCGACAGTTGAAAATTATTTTTTGAATAATTTACTATAGAAGAGGCAATCCCTGGCGTAACTAAAATTTGCGACAGTATAAAATTATTTTTTGAATAATTTACTATAGAAAAGGCAATCCCTGGCGAAATTAAAATTTGCGACAGTAGAAAATTAATTTGTGAAAAATGTACCTGGCGAAATTGAAATTTGCGAGAGTAAAAAATTATTTTTTGAATAATTTATTATAGAAAAAGCAATCCCTGGCGCACTTAAAATTTGCGACAGTAGAAAATTATTTTTTGAATAATTTACTATAGAAAAGGCAATCCCTGGCGTAATTAAAATTTGCGACAGTATAAAATTATTTTTTGAATAATTTACTATAGAAAAGGCAATCCCTGGCTCAATTAAAATTTGCGACAGTAGAAAATTATTTTTTGAATAATTTACTATAGAAAAGGCAATACCTGGCGTAATTAAAATTTGCGACAGTATAAAATTAATTTGTGAAAAATTTACCTGGCGAAATTGAAATTTGCGAGAGTAAAAAATTATTTTTTGAATAATTTACTATAGAAAAGGCAATCCCTGGCGTAATTAAAATTTGCGACAGTAGAAAATTATTTTTTGAATAATTTACTATAGAAAAGGCAATCCCTGGCGTAATTAAAACTTGCGACAATATAAAATTATTTTTTGAATAATTTACTATAGAAAAGGCAATCCCTGGCGCAATTAAAATTTGCGACAGTAGAAAATTATTTTTTGAATAATTTACTATAGAAAAGGCATTCCCTGGCGTAATTAAAATTTGCGACAGTTGAAAATTATTTTTTGAATAATTTACTATAGAAAAGGCAATACCTGGCGCACTTAAAATTTGCGACAGTAGAAAATTATTTTTTGAATAATTTACTATTGAAAAGGCAATCCCTGGCGCACTTAAAATTTGCGACAGTAAAAAATTATTTTTTGAATAATTTACTATAGAAAAGGCAATTCCTGGCGCACTTAAAATTTGCGACAGTAAAAAATTATTTTTTGAATAATTTACTATAGAAAAGGCAATCCCTGGCGTAATTAAAATTTGCGACAGTTGAAAATTATTTTTTGAATAATTTACTATAGAAAACGCAATCCCTGGCGCAATTACAATTTGCGACAGTTGAAAATTATTTTTTGAATAATTTACTATAGAAAACGCAATCCCTGGAGCAATTAAAATTTGCGACAGTTGAAAATTATTTTTTGAATAATTTACTATAGAAAAGGCAATCCCTGGCGCAATTAAAATTTGCGACAGTAGAAAATTATTTTTTGAATAATTTACTATAGAAAAGGCAATCCCTGGCGCAATTAAAATTTGCGACAGTAAAAAATTATTTTTTGAATAATTTACTATAGAAAAGGCAATCCCTGGCGAAATTGAAATTTGCAACAGTAAAAAATTATTTTTTGAATAATTTACTATAGAAAAGGCAATCCCTGGCGTAAATAAAATTTGCGACAGTAGAAAATTATTTTTTGAATAATTTACTATAGAAAAGGCAATCCCTGGCGTAATTAAAACTTGCGACAATATAAAATTATTTTTTGAATAATTTACTATAGAAAAGGCAATCCCTGGCGCAATTAAAATTTGCGACAGTAGAAAATTATTTTTTGAATAATTTACTATAGAAAAGGCAATCCCTGGCGTAATTAAAATTTGCGACAGTTGAAAATTATTTTTTGAATAATTTACTATAGAAAAGGCAATCCCTGGCGCACTTAAAATTTGCGACAGTATAAAATTATTTTTTGAATAATTTACTATAGAAAAGGCAATCCCTGGCGTAATTAAAATTTGCGACAGTAAAAAATTATTTTTTGAATAATTTACTATAGAAAAGGCAATCCCTGGCGTATTTAAAATTTGCGACAGTATAAAATTATTTTTTGAATAATTTACTATAGAAAAGGCAATCCCTGGCGTAATTAAAATTTGCGACAGTAGAAAATTATTTTTTGAATAATTTACTATAGAAAAGGCAATCCCTGGCGCAATTAAAATTTGCGACAGTAAAAAATTATTTTTTGAATAATTTACTATAGAAAAGGCAATCCCTGGCGCAATTAAAACTTGCGACAGTATAAAATTATTTTTTGAATAATTTACTATAGAAAAGGCAATACCTGGCGCACTTAAAATTTGCGACAGTAGAAAATTATTTTTTGAATAATTTACTATAGAAAAGGCAATCCCTGGCGCACTTAAAATTTGCGACAGTAAAAAATTATTTTTTGAATAATTTACTATAGAAAAGGCAATCCCTGGCGCACTTAAAATTTGCGACAGTAAAAAATTATTTTTTGAATAATTTACTATAGAAAAGGCAATCCCTGGCGTAATTAAAATTTGCGACAGTTGAAAATTATTTTTTGAATAATTTACTATAGAAAACGCAATCCCTGGCGCAATTATAATTTGCGACAGTTGAAAATTATTTTTTGAATAATGTACTATAGAAAACGCAATCCCTGGCGCAATTAAAATTTGCGACAGTTGAAAATTATTTTTTGAATAATTTACTATAGAAATAATTTACTATAGAAAAGGCAATCCCTGGCGCAATTAAAATTTGCGACAGTAGAAAATTATTTTTTGAATAATTTACTATAGGAAAGGCAATCCCTGGCGCAATTAAAATTTGCGACAGTAAAAAATTATTTTTTGAATAATTTTCTATAGAAAAGGCAATCCCTGGCGTAATTAAAATTTGCGACAGTAGAAAATTATTTTTTGAATAATTTACTATAGAAAAGGCAATCCCTGGCGTAATTAAAATTTGCGACAGTATAAAATTATTTTTTGAATAATTTACTATAGAAAAGGCAATCCCTGGCCTAATTAAAATTTGCGACAGTAGAAAATTATTTTTTGAAAAGTTTACTATAGAAAAGGCAATCACTGGCGTAATTAAAATTTGCGACAGTAGAAAATTATTTTTTGAATAATTTACTATAGAAAAGGCAATCCCTGGAGTATTTAAAATTTGCGACAGTTGAAAATTAATTTTTGAAAAATTTACTATAGAAAAGGCAATCCCTGGCGTAATTAAAATTTGCGACAGTAGAAAATTATTTTTTGAAAAGTTTACTATAGGAAAGGCAATCCCTGGCGCAATTAAAATTTGCGACAGTAAAAAATTATTTTTTGAATAATTTACTATAGAAAAGGCAATCCCTGGCGTAATTAAAATTTGCGACAGTAAAAAATTATTTTTTGAATAATTTACTATAGAAAAGGCAATCCCTGGCGCAATTGAAATTTGCGAGAGTAAAAAATTATTTTTTGAATAATTTACTATAGAAAAGGCAATCCCTGGCGCAATTAAAATTTGCGACAGTAGAAAATTATTTTTTGAATAATTTACTATAGAAAAGGAAATCCCTGGCGTAATTAAAATTTGCGACAGTATAAAATTATTTTTAGAATAATTTACTATAGAAAAGGCAATCCCTGGCGCAATTAAAATTTGCGACAGTAGAAAATTATTTTTTGAATAATTTACTATAGAAAAGGCAATCCCTGGCGTAATTAAAATTTGTGACATTTGAAAATTATTTTTTGAATAATTTACTATAGAAAAGGCAATCCCTGGCGCACTTAAAATTTGCGACAGTATAAAATTATTTTTTGAATAATTTACTATAGAAAAGGCAATCCCTGGCGTAATTAAAATTTGCGACAGTAAAAAATTATTTTTTGAATAATTTACTATAAAAAAGGCAATCCCTGGCGTATTTAAAATTTGCGACAGTATAAAATTATTTTTTGAATAATTTACTATAGAAAAGGCAATCCCTGGCGTAATTAAAATTTGCGACAGTAGAAAATTATTTTTTGAATAATTTACTATAGAAAAGGCAATCCCTGGCGCAATTAAAATTTGCGACAGTAAAAAATTATTTTTTGAATAATTTACTATAGAAAAGGCAATCCCTGGCGCAATTAAAATTTGCGACAGTATAAAATTATTTTTTGAATAATTTACTATAGAAAAGACAATCCCTGGCGTATTTAAAATTTGCGACAGTAAAAAATA
This sequence comes from Dioctria linearis, assembly GCA_963930735.1. NCBI lineage: Eukaryota > Metazoa > Arthropoda > Insecta > Diptera > Asilidae > Dioctria > Dioctria linearis. The sequence continues at coordinate 35,249 of CAWVNZ010003058.1, forward strand.
AATTTGTGAAAAATTTACCTGGCGAAATTGAAATTTGCGAGAGTAAAAAATTATTTTTTGAATAATTTACTATAGAAAAGGCAATCCCTGGCGCAATTAAAATTTGCGACATTAGAAAATTATTTTTTGAATAATTTACTAGAGAAAAGGCAGTCCCTGGCGTAATTAAAATTTTCGACATTATAAAATTATTTTTTGAATAATTAACTACAGAAAAGGCAATCCCTGGCGTAATTAAAATTTGCGACAGTTGAAAATTATTTTTTGAATAATTTACTATAGAAAAGGCAATCCCTGGGATATTTAAAATTTTCGACAGTAGAAAATTATTTTTTGAATAATTTACTATAGAAAAGGCAATCCCTGGGATATTTAAAATTTGCGACAGTTGAAAATTATTTTTTGAATAATTTACTATAGAAAAGGCAATCCCTGGCGTAATTAAAATTTGCGACAGTTGAAAATTATTTTTTGAATAATTTACTATAGAAGAGGCAATCCCTGGCGTAATTAAAATTTGCGACAGTAGAAAATTATTTTTTGAATAATTTACTATAGAAAAGGCAATCCCTGGCGTAATTAAAATTTGCGACAGTATAAAATTATTTTTTGCATAATTTACTATAGAAAAGGCAATCCCTGGGATATTTAAAATTTGCGACAGTTGAAAATTATTTTTTGAATAATTTACTATAGAAAAGTCAATCCCTGGCGTAATTAAAATTTGCGCCAGTCGAAAATTATTTTTTGAATAATTTACTAAAGAAAAGGCAATCCCTGGGATATTTAAAATTTGCGACAGTATAAAATTATTTTTTGAATAATTTACTATATAAAATGCAATCCCTGGCGCAATTAAAATTTGCGACAGTAGAAAATTATTTTTTGAATAATTTACTATAGAAAAGGCAATCCCTGGCGTAATTAAAATTTGCGACAGTATAAAATTATTTTTTGAATAATTTACTATAGAAAAGGCAATCCCTGGCGCACTTAAAATTTGCGACAGTATAAAATTATTTTTTGAATAATTTACTATAGAAAAGGCAATCCCTGGCGTAATTAAAATTTGCGACAGTATAAAATTATTTTTTGAATAATTTACTATAGAAAAGGCAATCCCTGGTATATTTAAAATTTGCGACAGTAGAAAATTATTTTTTTAATAATTTACTATAGAAAAGGCAATCCCTGGCGTATTTAAAATTTGCGACAGTAGAAAATTATTTTTTGAATAATTTACTATAGAAAAGGCAATCCCTGGCGTAATTAAAATTTGCGACAGTATAAAATTATTTTTTGAATAATTTACTATAGAAAAGGCAATCCCTGGCGCACTTAAAATTTGCGACAGTATAAAATTATTTTTTGAATAATTTACTACAGAAAAGGCAATCCCTGGCGTAATTAAAATTTGCGACAGTATAAAATTATTTTTTGAATAATTTACTATAGAAAAGGCAATCCCTGGGATATTTAAAATTTGCGACAGTAGAAAATTATTTTTTGAATAATTTACTATAGAAAAGGCAATCCCTGGCGTATTTAAAATTTGCGACAGTAGAAAATTATTTTTTGAATAATTTACTATAGAAAAGGCAATCCCTGGGATATTTAAAATTTGCGACAGTTGAAAATTATTTTTTGAATAATTTACTATAGAAAAGGCAATCCCTGGCGCAATTAAAATTTGCGACAGTAGAAAATTATTTTTTGAATAATTTACTATAGAAAAGGCAATCCCTGGCGTAATTAAAATTTGCGACAGTATAAAATTATTTTTTGAATAATTTACTATAGAAAAGGCAATCCCTGGCGCACTTAAAATTTGCGACAGTATAAAATTATTTTTTGAATAATTTACTATAGAAAAGGCAATCCCTGGCGTAATTAAAATTTGCGACAGTATAAAATTATTTTTTGAATAATTTACTACAGAAAAGGCAATCCCTGGCGTAATTAAAGTTTGCGACAGTATAAAATTATTTTTTGAATAATTTACTACAGAAAGGGCAATCCCTGGCGTAATTAAAATTTGCGACAGTTGAAAATTATTTTTTGAATAATTTACTATAGAAAAGGCAATCCCTGGGATATTTAAAATTTGCGACAGTAGAAAATTATTTTTTGAATAATTTACTATAGAAAAGGCAATCCCTGGGATATTTAAAATTTGCGACAGTTGAAAATTATTTTTTGAATAATTTACTATAGAAAAGGCAATCCCTGGCGTATTTAAAATTTGCGACAGTAGAAAATTATTTTTTGAATAATTTACTATAGAAAAGGCAATCCCTGGGATATTTAAAATTTGCGACAGTTGAAAATTATTTTTTGAATAATTTACTATAGAAAAGGCAATCCCTGGCGTAATTAAAATTTGCGACAGTTGAAACTTATTTTTTGAATAATTTACTATAGAAGAGGCAATCCCTGGCGTGACTAAAATTTGCGACAGTATAAAATTATTTTTTGAATAATTTACTATAGAAAAGGCAATCCCTGGCGAAATTAAAATTTGCGACAGTAGAAAATTAATTTGTGAAAATTGTACCTGGCGAAATTGAAATTTGCGAGAGTAAAAAATTATTTTTTGAATAATTTATTATAGAAAAAGCAATCCCTGGCGCACTTAAAATTTGCGACAGTATAAAATTATTTTTTGAATAATTTACTATAGAAAAGGCAATCCCTGGCGTAATTAAAATTTGCGACAGTATAAAATTATTTTTTGAATAATTTACTACAGAAAGGGCAATCCCTGGCGTAATTAAAATTTGCGACAGTTGAAAATTATTTTTTGAATAATTTACTATAGAAAAGGCAATCCCTGGGATATTTAAAATTTGCGACAGTAGAAAATTATTTTTTGAATAATTTACTATAGAAAAGGCAATCCCTGGGATATTTAAAATTTGCGACAGTTGAAAATTATTTTTTGAATAATTTACTATAGAAAAGGCAATCCCTGGCGTAATTAAAATTTGCGACAGTATAAAATTATTTTTTGAATAATTTACTATAGAAAAGGCAATCCCTGGGATATTTAAAATTTGCGACAGTAGAAAATTATTTTTTGAATAATTTACTATAGAAAAGGCAATCCCTGGCGTATTTAAAATTTGCGACAGTAGAAAATTATTTTTTGAATAATTTACTATAGAAAAGGCAATCCCTGGGATATTTAAAATTTGCGACAGTTGAAAATTATTTTTTGAATAATTTACTATAGAAAAGGCAATCCCTGGCGCAATTAAAATTTGCGACAGTAGAAAATTATTTTTTGAATAATTTACTATAGAAAAGGCAATCCCTGGCGTAATTAAAATTTGCGACAGTATAAAATTATTTTTTGAATAATTTACTATAGAAAAGGCAATCCCTGGCGCACTTAAAATTTGCGACAGTATAAAATTATTTTTTGAATAATTTACTATAGAAAAGGCAATTCCTGGCGTAATTAAAATTTGCGACAGTATAAAATTATTTTTTGAATAATTTACTACAGAAAAGGCAATCCCTGGCGTAATTAAAGTTTGCGACAGTATAAAATTATTTTTTGAATAATTTACTACAGAAAGGGCAATCCCTGGCGTAATTAAAATTTGCGACAGTTGAAAATTATTTTTTGAATAATTTACTATAGAAAAGGCAATCCCTGGGATATTTAAAATTTGCGACAGTAGAAAATTATTTTTTGAATAATTTACTATAGAAAAGGCAATCCCTGGGATATTTAAAATTTGCGACAGTTGAAAATTATTTTTTGAATAATTTACTATAGAAAAGGCAATCCCTGGCGTATTTAAAATTTGCGACAGTTGAAAATTATTTTTTGAATAATTTACTATAGAAATAATTTACTATAGAAAAGGCAATCCCTGGCGCAATTAAAATTTGCGACAGTAGAAAATTATTTTTTGAATAATTTACTATAGAAAAGGCAATCCCTGGCGCAATTAAAATTTGCGAGAGTAAAAAATTATTTTTTGAATAATTTTCTATAGAAAAGGCAATCCCTGGCGTAATTAAAATTTGCGACAGTAGAAAATTATTTTTTGAATAATTTACTATATAAAAGGCAATCCCTGGCGTAATTAAAATTTGCGACAGTATAAAATTATTTTTTGAATAATTTACTATAGAAAAGGCAATCCCTGGCCTAATTAAAATTTGCGACAGTAGAAAATTATTTTTTGAAAAGTTTACTATAGAAAAGGCAATCACTGGCGTAATTAAAATTTGCGACAGTAGAAAATTATTTTTTGAATAATTTACTATAGAAAAGGCAATCCCTGGAGTATTTAAAATTTGCGACAGTTGAAAATTAATTTTTGAAAAATTTACTATAGAAAAGGCAATCCCTGGCGTAATTAAAATTTGCGACAGTAGAAAATTATTTTTTGAAAAGTTTACTATAGAAAAGGCAATCCCTGGCGCAATTAAAATTTGCGACAGTAAAAAATTATTTTTTGAATAATTTACTATAGAAAAGGCAATCCCTGGCGTAATTAAAATTTGCGACAGTAAAAAATTATTTTTTGAATAATTTACTATAGAAAAGGCAATCCCTGGCGCAATTGAAATTTGCGAGAGTAAAAAATTATTTTTTGAATAATTTACTATAGAAAAGGCAATCCCTGGCGCAATTAAAATTTGCGACAGTAGAAAATTACTTTTTGAATAATTTACTATAGAAAAGGAAATCCCTGGCGTAATTAAAATTTGCGACAGTATAAAATTATTTTTTGAATAATTTACTATAGAAAAGGCAATCCCTGGCGCAATTAAAATTTGCGACAGTAGAAAATAATTTTTTGAATAATTTACTATAGAAAAGGCAATCCCTGGCGTAATTAAAATTTGTGACATTTGAAAATTATTTTTGAATAATTTACTATAGAAAAGGCAATCCCTGGCGCACTTAAAATTTGCGACAGTATAAAATTATTTTTTGAATAATTTACTATAGAAAAGGCAATCCCTGGCGTAATTAAAATTTGCGACAGTAAAAAATTATTTTTGAATAATTTACTATAAAAAAGGCAATCCCTGGCGTATTTAAATTTTGCGACAGTATAAAATTATTTTTTGAATAATTTACTATAGAAAAGGCAATCCCTGGCGTAATTAAAATTTGCGACAGTAGAAAATTATTTTTTGAATAATTTACTATAGAAAAGGCAATCCCTGGCGCAATTAAAATTTGCGACAGTAAAAAATTTTTTTTTTGAATAATTTACTATAGAAAAGGCAATCCCTGGCGCAATTAAAATTTGCGACAGTATAAAATTATTTTTTGAATAATTTACTATAGAAAAGACAATCCCTGGCGCACTTAAAATTTGCGACAGTAGAAAATTATTTTTTGAATAATTTACTATAGAAAAGGCAATCCCTGGCGCACTTAAAATTTGCGACAGTAAAAAATTATTTTTTGAATAATTTACTATAGAAAAGGCAATCCCTGGCGCACTTAAAATTTGCGACAGTAAAAAATTATTTTTTGAATAATTTACTATAGAAAAGGCAATCCCTGGCGTAATTAAAATTTGCGACAGTTGAAAATTATTTTTTGAATAATTTACTATAGAAAACGCAATCCCTGGCGCAATTACAATTTGCGACAGTTGAAAATTATTTTTTGAATAATTTACTATAGAAAAGGCAATCCCTGGCGCAATTAAAATTTGCGACAGTTGAAAATTATTTTTTGAATAATTTACTATAGAAAAGGCAATCCCCTGGCGCAATTAAAATTTGCGACAGTAGAAAATTATTTTTTGAATAATTTACTATAGAAAAGGCAATCCCTGGCGCACTTAAAATTTGCGACAGTAAAAAATTATTTTTTGAATAATTTACTATAGAAAAGGCAATCCCTGGCGTAATTAAAATTTGCGACAGTTGAAAATTATTTTTTGAATAATTTACTATAGAAAAGGCAATCCCTGGCGTAATTAAAATTTGCGACAATAGAAAATTATTTTTTGAATAATTTACTATAGAAAAGTCAATCCCTGGCGTAATTAAAATTTGCGACAGTAGAAAATTAATTTGTGAGAAATTTTACTATAGAAAAGGCAATCCCTGGCGTAATTAAAATTTGCGACAGTAAAAAATTATTTTTTGAATAATTTACTATAGAAAAGGCAATCCCTGGCGCTATTAAAATTTACGACAGTATAAAATTATTTTTTGAATAATTTACTATAGAAAAGGCAATCCCTGGCGCACTTAAAATTTGCGACAGTATAAAATTATTTTTTGAATAATTTACTATAGAAAATGCAATCCCTGGTGTAATTAAAATTTGCGACAGTAAAAAATTATTTTTTGAATAATTTACTATAGCAAAGGCAATCCCTGGCTTATTTAAAATTTGCGACAGTTGAAAATTATTTTTTGAATAATTTACTATAGAAAAGGCAATCATTGGCGTAATTAAAATTTGCGACAGTAAAAAATTATTTTTTGAATAATTTACTATAGAAAAGGCAATCCCTGGTGCACTTAAAATTTGCGACAGTAAAAAATTAATTTGTGAAAAAATTTACCTGGCGAAATTGAAATTTGCGAGAGTAAAAAATTATTTTTTGAATAATTTACTATAGAAAAGGCAATCCCTGGCGCAATTAAAATTTGCGACAGTAGAAAATTATTTTTTGAATAATTTACTATAGAAAAGGAAATCCCTGGCGTAATTAAAATTTGCGACAGTATAAAATTATTTTTTGAATAATTTACTATAGAAAAGGCAATCCCTGGCACAATTAAAATTTGCGACAGTAGAAAATTATTTTTTGAATAATTTACTATAGAAAAGGCAATCCCTGGCGTAATTAAAATTTGTGATAGTTGAAAATTATTTTTTGAATAATTTACTATAGAAAAGGCAATCCCTGGCGCACTTAAAATTTGCGACAGTATAAAATTATATTTTGAATAATTTACTATAGAAAAGGCAATCCCTCGCGTAATTAAAATTTGCGACAGTAAAAAATTATTTTTTGAATAATTTACTATAGAAAAGGCAATCCCTGGCGTATTTAAAATTTGCGACAGTATAAAATTATTTTTTGAATAATTTACTATAGAAAAGGCAATCCCTGGCGTAATTAAAATTTGCGACAGTAGAAAATTATTTTTTGAATAATTTACTATATAAAAGGCAATCCCTGGCGCAATTACAATTTGCGACAGTGAAAAATTATTTTTTGAATAATTTACTATAGAAAAGGCAATCCCTGGCGCAATTAAAATTTGCGACAGTATAAAATTATTTTTTGAATAATTTACTATAGAAAAGGCAATCCCTGGCGCACTTAAAATTTGCGACAGTATAAAATTATTTTTTGAATAATTTACTATAGAAAAGGCAATCCCTGGCGTAATTAAAATTTGCGACAGTAAAAAATTATATTTTGAATAATTTACTATAGAAAAGGCAATCCCTGGCGTATTTAAAATTTGCGACAGTATAAAATTATTTTTTGAATAATTTACTATAGAAAAGGCAATCCCTGCGTAATTAAAATTTGCGACAGTAGCAAATTATTTTTTGAATAATTTACTATAGAAAAGGCAATCCCTGGCGCAATTAAAATTTGCGACAATAAAAAATTATTTTTTGAATAATTTACTATAGAAAAGGCAATCCCTGGCGCAATTAAAATTTGCGACAGTATAAAATTATTTTTTGAATAATTTACTATAGAAAAGACAATCCCTGGCGCACTTAAAATTTGCGACAGTAGAAAATTATTTTTTGAATAATTTACTATAGAAAAGGCAATCCCTGGCGTAATTAAAATTTGCGACAGTATAAAATTATTTTTTGAATAATTTACTATAGAAAAGGCAATTCCTGGCGCACTTAAAATTTGCGACAGTAGAAAATTATTTTTTGAATAATTTACTATAGAAAAGGCAATCCCTGGCGTAATTAAAATTGGCGACAGTATAAAATTATTTTTTCAATAATTTACTATAGAAAAGGCAATCCCTGGCGCACTTAAAATTTGCGACAGGAGAATATTATTTTTTGAATAATTTACTATAGAAAAGGCAATCCCTGGCGCAATTAAAATTTGCGACAGTAGAAAATTATTTCTTGAATAATTTACTATAGAAAAGGCAATCCCTGGCGTAATTAAAATTTGCGACAGTAGAAAATTATTTTTTGAATAATTTACTATAGAAAAGGCAATCCCTGGCGTAATTAAAATTTGCGACAGTAGAAAATTATTTTTTGAATAATTTACTATAGAAAGGGCAATCCCTGGCGCACTTAAAATTTGCGACAGTAAAAAATTATTTTTTGAATTATTTACTACAGAAAAGGCAATCCCTGGCGCACTTAAAATTTGCGACAGTAGAAAATTATTTTTTGAATAATTTACTATAGAAAAGGCAATCCCTGGCGCAATTAAAATTTGCGACAGTATAAAATTATTTTTTGAAAAATTTACTATAGAAAAGGCAATCCCTGGCGCAATTACAATTTGCGACAGTTGAAAATTACTTTTTGAATAATTTACTATAGAAAAGGCAATCCCTGGCGCAATTAAAATTTGCAACAGTAGAAAATTATTTTTTGCAAAATTTACTATAGAAAAGGCAATCCCTGGCATAATTAAAATTTGCGACAGTAGAAAATTATTTTTTGAATAATTTACTATAGAAAAGGCAATCCCTGGCGCAATTAAAATTTGCGACAGTAAAAAATTATTTTTTGAATAATTTACTATAGAAAAGGCAATCCCTGGCGTAATTAAAATTTGCGACAGTAGAAAATTATTTTTTGAATAATTTACTATAGAATAGGCAATCCCTGGCGTAATTAAAATTTGCGACAGTATAAAATTATTTTTTGAATAATTTACTATAGAAAAGGCAATCCCTGGCGTAATTAAAATTTGCGACAGTAGAAAATTAATTTGTGAAAAATTTACCTGCCGAAATTGAAATTTGCGAGAGTAAAAAATTATTTTTTGAATAATTTACTATAGAAAAGGCAATCCCTGGCGTAATTAAAATTTGCGACAGTATAAAATTATTTTTTGAATAATTTACTATAGAAAAGGCAATCCCTGGCGCAATTAAAATTTGCGACAGTAGTAAATTATTTTTTGAATAATTTACTATAGAAAAGGCAATCCCTGGCGTAATTAAAATTTGCGACAGTATAAAATTATTTTTTCAATAATTTACTATAGAAAAGGCAATCCCTGGCGCAATTAAAATTTGCGACAGTAGAAAATTATTTTTTGAATAATTTACTATAGAAAAGGCAATCCCTGGCGCAATTAAAATTTGCGACAGTATAAAATTATTTTTTGAATAATTTACTATAGAAAAGGCAATCCCTGGCGCAATTAAAATTTGCGACAGTAGAAAATTATTTTTTGAATAATTTACTATAGAAAAGGCAATCCCTGGCGCACTTAAAATTTGCGACAGTAAAAAATTATTTTTTGAATAATTTACTATAGAAAAGGCAATCCCTGGCGTAATTAAAATTTGCGACAGTTGAAAATTATTTTTTGAATAATTTACTGTAGAAAAGGCAATCCCTGGCGTAATTAAAATTTGCGACAGTAAAAAATTATTTTTTGAATAATTTACTATAGAAAAGGCAATCCCTGGCGCACTTAAAATTTGCGACAGTAAAAAATTATTTTTTGAATAATTTACTATAGAAAAGGCAATCCCTGGCGTAGTTAAAATTTGTGACAGTAGAAAATTATTTTTTGAATAATTTACTATAGAAAAGGCAATCCCTGGCGTATTTAAAATTTGCGACAGTTGAAAATTATTTTTTGAATAATTTACTATAGAAAAGGCAATCCCTGGCGTAATTAAAATTTGCGACAGTATAAAATTATTTTTTGAATAATTTACTATAGAAAAGGCAATTCCTGCCGCACTTAAAATTTGCGACAGTAGAAAATTATTTTTTGAATAATTTACTATAGAAAAGGCAATCGCTGGCGTAATTAAAATTGGCGACAGTATAAAATTATTTTTTGAATAATTTACTATAGAAAAGCAATCCCTGGCGCACTTAAAATTTGCGACAGTAGAAAATTATTTTTTGAATAATTTACTATAGAAAAGGCAATCCCTGGCGCAATTAAAATTTGCGACAGTAGAAAATTATTTTTTGAATAATTTACTATAGAAAAGGCAATCCCTGGCGTAATTAAAATTTGCGACAGTAGAAAATTATTTTTTGAATAATTTACTATCCCTGGCGTAATTAAAATTTGCGACAGTAGAAAATTATTTTTTGAATAATTTACTATAGAAAAGGCAATCCCTGGCGTAATTAAAATTTGCGACAGTAGAAAATTATTTTTTGAATAATTTACTATAGAAATGGCAATCCCTGGCGCACTTAAAATTTGCGACAGTAAAAAATTATTTTTTGAATAATTTACTACAGAAAAGGCAATCCCTGGCGCACTTAAAATTTGCGACAGTAGAAAATTATTTTTTGAATAATTTACTATAGAAAAGGCAATCCCTGGCGCAATTAAAATTTGCGACAGTATAAAATTATTTTTTGAAAAATTTACTATAGAAAAGGCAATCCCTTGCGCAATTACAATTTGCGACAGTTGAAAATTACTTTTGAATAATTTACTATAGAAAAGGCAATCCCTGGCGCAATGAAAATTTGCAACAGTAGAAAAATTATTTTTTGCAAAATTTACTATAGAAAAGGCAATCCCTGGCATAATTAAAATTTGCGACAGTAGAAAATTATTTTTTGAATAATTTACTATAGAAAAGGCAATCCCTGGCGTATTTAAAATTTGCGACAGTAAAAAATTATTTTTTGAATAATTTACTATAGAAAAGGCAATCCCTGGGATATTTAAAATTTGCGACAGTAAAAAATTATTTTTTTGCAAAATTTACTATAGAAAAGGCAATCCCTGGCGTATTTAAAATTTGCGACAGTTGAAAATTACTTTTTGAATAATTTACTATAGAAAAGGCAATCCCTGGCGCAATTAAAATTTGCGACAGTAGAAAATTATTTTTTGAATAATTTACTATAGAAAAGGCAATCCCTGGCGTAATTAAAATTTTGCGACAGTAGAAAATTATTTTTTGAATAATTTACTATAGAAAAGGCAATCCCTGGCGTAATTAAAATTTGCGACAGTAGAAAATTATTTTTTGAATAATTTACTATAGAAATGGCAATCCCTGGCGCACTTAAAATTTGCGACAGTAAAAAATTATTTTTTGAATAATTTACTACAGAAAAGGCAATCCCTGGCGCACTTAAAATTTGCGACAGTAGAAAATTATTTTTTGAATAATTTACTATAGAAAAGGCAATCCCTGGCGCAATTAAATTTGCGACAGTATAAAATTATTTTTTGAAAAATTTACTATAGAAAAGGCAATCCCTTGCGCAATTACAATTTGCGACAGTTGAAAATTACTTTTTGAATAATTTACTATAGAAAAGGCAATCCCTGGCGCAATGAAAATTTGCAACAGTAGAAATTATTTTTTGCAAAATTTACTATAGAAAAGGCAATCCCTGGCATAATTAAAATTTGCGACAGTAGAAAATTATTTTTTGAATAATTTACTATAGAAAAGGCAATCCCTGGCGTATTTAAAATTTGCGACAGTAAAAATTATTTTTTGAATAATTTACTATAGAAAAGGCAATCCCTGGGATATTTAAAATTTGCGACAGTAAAAAATTATTTTTTTGCAAAATTTACTATAGAAAAGGCAATCCCTGGCGTATTTAAAATTTGCGACAGTAAAAAATTATTTTTTGAAAAATTTACTACAGAAAAGGCATTCCCTGGCGTAATTAAAATTTGCGACAGTAGAAAATTAGTTTTTGAATAATTTACAATAGAAAAGGCAATCCCTGGCCTAATTAAAATTTGCGACAGTATAAAATTATTTTTTGCAAAATTTACTATAGAAAAGGCAATCCCTGGCGCAATTAAAATTTGCGACAGTAGAAAATTATTTTTTGAATAATTTACTATAGAAAAGGCAATCCCTGGCGTAATTAAAATTTGCGACAGTAGAAAATTATTTTTTGAATAATTTACTATAGAAAAGGCAATCCCTGGCGTAATTAAAATTGCGACAGTAGAAAATAATTTTTTGAATAATTTACTACAGAAAAGGCAATCCCTGGCGTATTTAAAATTTGCGACAGTAGAAAATAATTTTTGAATAATTTACTATAGAAAAGGCAATCCCTGGCGTAATTAAAATTTGCGACAGTAGAAAATTATTTTTTGAATAATTTACTATAGAAAAGGCAATCCCTGGCGTAATTAAAATTTGCGACAGTAGAAAATTATTTTTTGAATAATTTACTATAGAAAAGGCAATCCCTGGCGTAATTAAAATTTGCGACAGTAGAAAATTATTTTTGAATAATTTACTATAAAAAAGGCAATCTCTGGCGGAATTAAAATTTGCGACAGTAGAAAATTATTTTTTGAATAATTTACTATAGAAAAGGCAAACCCTGGCGTAATTAAAATTTGCGACAGTAGAAAATTATTTTTTGAATAATTTACTACAGAAAAGGCAATCCCTGGCGTATTTAAAATTTGCGACAGTAGAAAATTATTTTTTGAATAATTTACTATAGAAAAGGCAATCCCTGGCGTAATTGAAATTTGCGACAGTAGAAAATTAATTTGTGAGAAATTTACTATAGAAAAGGCAATCCCTGGGATATTTAAAATTTGCGAGAGTAAAAAATTATTTTTTTGCAAAATTTACTATAGAAAAGGCAATCCCTGGCGTATTTAAAATTTGCGACAGTAAAAAGTTATTTTTTGAATAATATACTATAGAAAAGGCAATCCCTAGCGCACTTAAAATTTGCGACAGTAGAAAATTATTTTTTGAATAATTTACTGTAGAAAGGCAATCCCTGGCTCACTTAAAATTTGCGACAGTATAAAATTATTTTTTGAATAATTTACTATAGAAAAGGCAATCCCTGGCGCAATTAAAATTTGCGACAGTAAAAAATTATTTTTTGAATAATTTACTATAGAAAAGGCAATCCCTGGCGTAATTAAAATTTGCGACATTAAAAAATTATTTTTTGAATAATTTACTATAGAAAAGGCAATACCTGGCGTATTTAAAATTTGCGACAGTATAAAATTATTTTTTGAATAATTTACTATAGAAAAGGCAATCCCTGGCGTAATTAAAATTTGCGACAGTAGAAAATTATTTTTTGAAAAGTTTACTATAGAAAAGGCAATCCCTGGCGTAATTAAAATTTGCGACAGTAGAAAATTATTTTTTGAATAATTTACTATAGAAAAGGCAATCCCTGGCGCAATTAAAATTTGCGACAGTAAAAAATTATTTTTTGAAAAATTTACTGTAGAAAAGGCAATCCCTGGCGTAATTAAAATTTGCGACAGTATAAAATTATTTTTTGAATAATTTACTATAGAAAAGGCAATCCCTGGCGTAATTAAAATTTGCGACAGTAGAAAATTATTTTTTGAATAATTTACTATAGAAAAGGCAATCCCTGGCGTAATTAAAATTTGCGACAGTAGAAAATTATTTTTTGAATAATTTACTATAGAAAAGGCAATCCCTGGCGTAATTAAAATTTGCGACAGTAGAAAATTATTTTTTGAATAATTTACTACAGAAAAGGCAATCCCTGGCGTATTTAAAATTTGCGACAGTAGAAAATTATTTTTTGAATAATTTACTATAGAAAAGGCAATCCCTGGCGTAATTAAAATTTGCGACAGTAGAAAATTATTTTTTGAATAATTTACTATAGAAAAGGCAATCCCTGGCGTAATTAAAATTTGCGACAGTAGAAAATTATTTTTTGAATAATTTACTATAGAAAAGGCAATCCCTGGCGTAATTAAAATTTGCGACAGTAGAAAATTATTTTTTGAATAATTTACTATAAAAAAGGCAATCTCTGGCGGAATTAAAATTTGCGACAACAGAAAATTATTTTTTGAATAATTTACTATAGAAAAGGCAATCCCTGGCGTATTAAAATTTGCGACAGTAGAAAATTATTTTTTGAATAATTTACTATAGAAAAGGCAATCCCTGGGGTATTTAAAATTTGCGACAGTATAAAATTATTTTTTGAATAATTTACTATAGAAAAGGCAATCCCTGGCGTAATTAAAATTTGCGACAGTAGAAAATTATTTTTTGAAAAGTTTACTATAGAAAAGGCAATCCCTGGCGGATTTGAAATTTGCGACAGTAAAAAATTATTTTTTGAATAATTTACTATAGAAAAGGCAATCCCTGGCGTAATTAAAATTTGCGACAGTATAAAATTATTTTTTTAATAATTTACTATAGAAAAGGCAATCCCTGGCGTAATTAAAATTTGCGACAGTAAAAAGTTATTTTTTGAATAATATACTATAGAAAAGGCAATCCCTAGCGCACTTAAAATTTGCGACAGTAGAAAATTATTTTTTGAATAATTTACTGTAGAAAGGCAATCCCTGGCGCACATTAAAATTTGCGACAATATAAAATTATTTTTTGAATAATTTACTATAGAAAAGGCAATCCCTGGCGCAATTAAAATTTGCGACAGTAAAAAATTATTTTTTGAATAATTTACTATAGAAAAGGCAATCCCTGGCGTAATTAAAATTTGCGACAGTAGAAAATTATTTTTTGAATAATTTACTATAAAAAAGGCAATCCCTGGCGGAATTAAAATTTGCGACAACAGAAAATTATTTTTTGAATAATTTACTATAGAAAAGGCAATCCCTGGCGTATTTAAAATTTGCGACAGTAGAAAATTATTTTTTGAATAATTTACTATAGAAAAGGCAATCTCTGGCGTATTTAAAATTTGCGACAGTATAAAATTATTTTTTGAATAATTTACTATAGAAAAGGCAATCCCTGGCGTAATTAAAATTTGCGACAGTAGAAAATTATTTTTTGCAAAATTTACTATAGAAAAGGCAATCCCTAGCGTAATTGAAATTTGCGACAGTAGAAAATTAATTTGTGAGAAATTTACTATAGAAAAGGCAATCCCTGGGATATTTAAAATTTGCGACAGTAAAAAATTATTTTTTTGCAAAATTTACTATAGAAAAGGCAATCCCTGGCGTATTTAAAATTTGCGACAGTAAAAAGTTATTTTTTGAATAATATACTATAGAAAAGGCAATCCCTAGCGCACTTAAAATTTGCGACAGTAGAAAATTATTTTTTGAATAATTTACTGTAGAAAGGCAATCCCTGGCTCACTTAAAATTTGCGACAGTATAAAATTATTTTTTGAATAATTTACTATAGAAAAGGCAATCCCTGGCGCAATTAAAATTTGCGACAGTAAAAAATTATTTTTTGAATAATTTACTATAGAAAAGGCAATCCCTGGCGTAATTAAAATTTGCGACATTAAAAAATTATTTTTTGAATAATTTACTATAGAAAAGGCAATCCCTGGCGTATTTAAAATTTGCGACAGTATAAAATTATTTTTTGAATAATTTACTATAGAAAAGGCAATCCCTGGCGTAATTAAAATTTGCGACAGAAGAAAATTATTTTTTGAAAAGTTTACTATAGAAAAGGCAATCCCTGGCGTAATTAAAATTTGCGACAGTAGAAAATTATTTTTTGAATAATTTACTATAGAAAAGGCAATCCCTGGCGCAATTAAAATTTGCGACAGTAAAAAATTATTTTTTGAAAAATTTACTGTAGAAAAGGCAATCCCTGGCGTAATTAAAATTTGCGACAGTAGAGAATTATTTTTTGAATAATTTACTATAGAAAAGGCAATCCCTGGCGTAATTAAAATTTGCGACAGTAGAAAATTATTTTTTGAATAATTTACTATAGAAAAGGCAATCCCTGGCGCAATTAAAATTTGCGACAGTATAAAATTATTTTTTGAATAATTTACTATAGAAAAGGCAATCCCTGGCGTAATTAAAATTTGCGACAGTAGAAAATTATTTTTTGAATAATTTACTATAGAAAAGGCAATCCCTGGCGTAATTAAAATTTGCGACAGTAGAAAATTATTTTTTGAATAATTTACTATAGAAAAGGCAATCCCTGGCGTAATTAAAATTTGCGACAGTAGAAAATTATTTTTTGAATAATTTACTATAGAAAAGGCAATCTCTGGCGTAATTAAAATTTGCGACAGTAGAAAATTAATTTGTGAGAAATTTACTATAGAAAAGGCAATCCCTGGGATATTTAAAATTTGCGACAGTAAAAAATTATTTTTTTGCAAAATTTACTATAGAAAAGGCAATCCCTGGCGCACTTAAAATTTGCGACAGTATAAAATTATTTTTTGAATAATTTACTACAGAAAAGGCAATCCCTGGCGTATTTAAAATTTGCGACAGTAGAAAATTATTTTTTGAATAATTTACTATAGAAAAGGCAATCCCTGGCGTAATTGAAATTTGCGACAGTAGAAAATTAATTTGTGAGAAATTTACTATAGAAAAGGCAATCCCTGGGATATTTAAAATTTGCGAGAGTAAAAAATTATTTTTTTGCAAAATTTACTATAGAAAAGGCAATCCCTGGCGTATTTAAAATTTGCGACAGTAAAAAGTTATATTTTGAATAATATACTATAGAAAAGGCAATCCCTAGCGCACTTAAAATTTGCGACAGTAGAAAATTATTTTTTGAATAATTTACTGTAGAAAGGCAATCCCTGGCTCACTTAAAATTTGCGACAGTAGAAAATTATTTTTTGAATAATTTACTATAGAAAAGGCAATCCCTGGCGTAATTGAAATTTGCGACAGTAGAAAATTAATTTGTGAGAAATTTACTATAGAAAAGGCAATCCCTGGGATATTTAAAATTTGCGAGAGTAAAAAATTATTTTTTTGCAAAATTTACTATAGAAAAGGCAATCCCTGGCGTATTTAAAATTTGCGACAGTAAAAAGTTATTTTTTGAATAATATACTATAGAAAAGGCAATCCCTGGCGCAATTAAAATTTGCGACAGTAAAAAATTATTTTTTGAAAAATTTACTGTAGAAAAGGCAATCCCTGGCGTAATTAAAATTTGCGACAGTAGAAAATTATTTTTTGAATAATTTACTATAGAAAAGGCAATCCCTGGCGTAATTAAAATTTGCGACAGTAGAAAATTATTTTTTGAATAATTTACTATAGAAAAGGCAATCCCTGGCGCAATTAAAATTTGCGACAGTATAAAATTATTTTTTGAATAATTTACTATAGAAAAGGCAATCCCTGGCGTAATTAAAATTTGCGACAGTAGAAAATTATTTTTTGAATAATTTACTACAGAAAAGGCAATCCCTGGCGTATTTAAAATTTGCGACAGTAGAAAATTATTTTTTGAATAATTTACTATAGAAAAGGCAATCCCTGGCGTAATTAAAATTTGCGACAGTAGAAAATAATTTTTTGAATAATTTACTATAGAAAAGGCAATCCCTGGCGTAATTAAAATTTGCGACAGTAGAAAATTATTTTTTGAATAATTTACTATAGAAAAGGCAATCCCTGGCGTAATTAAAATTTGCGACAGTAGAAAATTATTTTTTGAATAATTTACTATAAAAAAGGCAATCTCTGGCGGAATTAAAATTTGCGACAACAGAAAATTATTTTTTGAATAATTTACTATAGAAAAGGCAATCCCCGGCGTATTTAAAATTTGCGACAGTAGAAAATTATTTTTTGAATAATTTACTATAGAAAAGGCAATCCCTGGGGTATTTAAAATTTGCGACAGTATAAAATTATTTTTTGAATAATTTACTATAGAAAAGGCAATCCCTGGCGTAATTAAAATTTGCGACAGTAGAAAATTATTTTTTGAAAAGTTTACTATAGAAAAGGCAATCCCTGGCGGATTTGAAATTTGCGACAGTAAAAAATTATTTTTTGAATAATTTACTATAGAAAAGGCAATCCCTGGCGTAATTAAAATTTGCGACAGTATAAAATTATTTTTTTAATAATTTACTATAGAAAAGGCAATCCCTGGCGTAATTAAAATTTGCGACAGTAAAAAGTTATTTTTTGAATAATATACTATAGAAAAGGCAATCCCTAGCGCACTTAAAATTTGCGACAGTAGAAAAATTATTTTTTGAATAATTTACTGTAGAAAGGCAATCCCTGGCGCACATAAAATTTGCGACAATATAAAATTATTTTTTGAATAATTTACTATAGAAAAGGCAATCCCTGGCGCAATTAAAATTTGCGACAGTAAAAAATTATTTTTTGAATAATTTACTATAGAAAAGGCAATCCCTGGCGTAATTAAAATTTGCGACAGTAGAAAATTATTTTTTGAATAATTTACTATAAAAAAGGCAATCCCTGGCGGAATTAAAATTTGCGACAACAGAAAATTATTTTTTGAATAATTTACTATAGAAAAGGCAATCCCTGGCGTATTTAAAATTTGCGACAGTAGAAAATTATTTTTTGAATAATTTACTATAGAAAAGGCAATCTCTGGCGTATTTAAAATTTGCGACAGTATAAAATTATTTTTTGAATAATTTACTATAGAAAAGGCAATCCCTGGCGTAATTAAAATTTGCGACAGTAGAAAATTATTTTTTGCAAAATTTACTATAGAAAAGGCAATCCCTAGCGTAATTGAAATTTGCGACAGTAGAAAATTAATTTGTGAGAAATTTACTATAGAAAAGGCAATCCCTGGGATATTTAAAATTTGCGACAGTAAAAATTATTTTTTTGCAAAATTTACTATAGAAAAGGCAATCCCTGGCGTATTTAAAATTTGCGACAGTAAAAAGTTATTTTTTGAATAATATACTATAGAAAAGGCAATCCCTAGCGCACTTAAAATTTGCGACAGTAGAAAATTATTTTTTGAATAATTTACTGTAGAAAGGCAATCCCTGGCTCACTTAAAATTTGCGACAGTATAAAATTATTTTTTGAATAATTTACTATAGAAAAGGCAATCCCTGGCGCAATTAAAATTTGCGACAGTAAAAAATTATTTTTTGAATAATTTACTATAGAAAAGGCAATCCCTGGCGTAATTAAAATTTGCGACATTAAAAAATTATTTTTTGAATAATTTACTATAGAAAAGGCAATCCCTGGCGTATTTAAAATTTGCGACAGTATAAAATTATTTTTTGAATAATTTACTATAGAAAAGGCAATCCCTGGCGTAATTAAAATTTGCGACAGAAGAAAATTATTTTTTGAAAAGTTTACTATAGAAAAGGCAATCCCTGGCGTAATTAAAATTTGCGACAGTAGAAAATTATTTTTTGAATAATTTACTATAGAAAAGGCAATCCCTGGCGCAATTAAAATTTGCGACAGTAAAAAATTATTTTTTGAAAAATTTACTGTAGAAAAGGCAATCCCTGCGTAATTAAAATTTGCGACAGTAGAGAATTATTTTTTGAATAATTTACTATAGAAAAGGCAATCCCTGGCGTAATTAAAATTTGCGACAGTAGAAAATTATTTTTTGAATAATTTACTATAGAAAAGGCAATCCCTGGCGCAATTAAAATTTGCGACAGTATAAAATTATTTTTTGAATAATTTACTATAGAAAAGGCAATCCCTGGCGTAATTAAAATTTGCGACAGTAGAAAATTATTTTTTGAATAATTTACTATAGAAAAGGCAATCCCTGGCGTAATTAAAATTTGCGACAGTAGAAAATTATTTTTTGAATAATTTACTATAGAAAAGGCAATCCCTGGCGTAATTAAAATTTGCGACAGTAGAAAATTATTTTTTGAATAATTTACTATAGAAAAGGCAATCTCTGGCGTAATTAAAATTTGCGACAGTAGAAAATTAATTTGTGAGAAATTTACTATAGAAAAGGCAATCCCTGGGATATTTAAAATTTGCGACAGTAAAAAATTATTTTTTTGCAAAATTTACTATAGAAAAGGCAATCCCTGGCGCACTTAAAATTTGCGACAGTATAAAATTATTTTTTGAATAATTTACTATAGAAAAGGCAATCCCTGGCTTAATTAAAATTTGCGACAGTTGAAAATTATTTTTTGAATAATTTACTATAGAAAAGGCAATCCCTGGCGTAATTAAAATTTGCGACAGTATAAAATTATTTTTTGAATAATTTACTATAGAATAGGCAATCCCTTGCGTAATTAAAATTTGCGACAGTTGAAAATTATTTTGTGAGAAATTTACTATAGAAAAGGCAATCCCTGGCGCAATTAAAATTTGCGACAGTAGAAAATTATTTTTTGAATAATTTACTATAGAAAAGGCAATCCCTGGCTTAATTAAAATTTGCGACAGTAGAAAATTATTTTTTGAATAACTTACTATAGAAAAGGCAATCCCTGGCGCACTTAAAATTTGCGACAGTAGAAAATTATTTTTTGAATAATTTACTATAGAAAAGGCAATCCCTGGCGCAATTAAAATTTGCGACAGTAGAAAATTATTTTTTGAATAATTTACTATAGAAAAGGCAATCCCTGGTGTAATTAAAATTTGCGACAGTAGAAAATTATTTTTTGAATAATTTACTATAGAAAAGGCAATCTCTGGCGTAATTAAAATTTGCGACAGTAGAAAATTAATTTGTGAGAAATTTACTATAGAAAAGGCAATACCTGGGATATTTAAAATTTGCGACAGTAAAAAATTATTTTTTTGCAAAATTTACTATAGAAAAGGCAATCCCTGGCGCACTTAAAATTTGCGACAGTATAAAATTATTTTTTGAATAATTTACTACAGAAAAGGCAATCCCTGGCTTAATTAAAATTTGCGACAGTTGAAAATTATTTTTTGAATAATTTACTATAGAAAAGGCAATCCCTGGCGTAATTAAAATTTGCGACAGTAGAAAATTATTTTTTGAATAATTTACTATAGAAAAGGCAATCCCTGGCGCAATTAAAATTTGCGACAGTAAAAAATTATTTTTTGAAAAATTTACTGTAGAAAAGGCAATCCCTGGCGTAATTAAAATTTGCGACAGTAGAAAATTATTTTTTGAATAATTTACTATAGAAAAGGCAATCCCTGGCGTAATTAAAATTTGCGACAGTAGAAAATTATTTTTTGAATAATTTACTATAGAAAAGGCAATCCCTGGCGTAATTAAAATTTGCGACAGTAGAAAATTATTTTTTGAATAATTTACTATAGAAAAGGCAATCCCTGGCGTAATTAAAATTTGCGACAGTAGAAAATTATTTTTTGAATAATTTACTATAGAAAAGGCAATCTCTGGCGTAATTAAAATTTGCGACAGTAGAAAATTAATTTGTGAGAAATTTACTATAGAAAAGGCAAGCCCTGGGATATTTAAAATTTGCGACAGTAAAAAATTATTTTTTTGCAAAATTTACTATAGAAAAGGCAATCCCTGGCGCACTTAAAATTTGCGACAGTATAAAATTATTTTTTGAATAATTTACTATAGAAAAGGCAATCCCTGGCTTAATTAAAATTTGCGACAGTTGAAAATTATTTTTTGAATAATTTACTATAGAAAAGGCAATCCCTGGCGTAATTAAAATTTGCGACAGTATAAAATTATTTTTTGAATAATTTTCTATAGAATAGGCAATCCCTTGCGTAATTAAAATTTGCGACAGTTGAAAATTATTTTGTGAGAAATTTACTATAGAAAAGGCAATCCCTGGCGCAATTAAAATTTGCGACAGTAGAAAATTATTTTTTGAATAATTTACTATAGAAAAGGCAATCCCTGGCTTAATTAAAATTTGCGACAGTAGAAAATTATTTTTTGAATAACTTACTATAGAAAAGGCAATCCCTGGCGCACTTAAAATTTGCGACAGTAGAAAATTATTTTTTGAATAATTTACTATAGAAAAGGCAATCCCTGGCGCAATTAAAATTTGCGACAGTAGAAAATTATTTTTTGAATAATTTACTATAGAAAAGCAATCCCTGGCGTAGTTAAAATTTGCGAAAGTAGAAAATTATTTTTTGAATAATTTACTATAGAAAAGGCAATCCCGGCGGATTTGAAATTTGCGACAGCAAAAAATTATTTTTTGAATAATTTACTATAGAAAAGGCAATCCCTGGGATATTTAAAATTTGCGACAGTAGAAAATTTTTTTTTGAATAATTTACTATAGAAAAGGCAATCCCTGGCGTAATTAAAATTTGCGACAGTAAAAAATTATTTTTTGAATAATTTACTATAGAAAAGGCAATCCCTGGCAGATTTGAAATTTGCGACAGTAAAAAATTATTTTTTGAATAATTTACTATAGAAAAGGCAATCCCTGGGATATTTAAAATTTGCGACAGTAGAAAATTATTTTTTGAATAATTTACTATAGAAAAGGCAATCCCTGGCGTAATTAAAATTTGCGACAGTAAAAAATTATTTTTTGAATAATTTACTATAGAAAAGGCAATCCCTGGGATATTTAAAATTTGCGACAGTAAAAAATTATTTTTTGAATAATTTACTATAGAAAAGGCAATCCCTGGCGTAATTAAAATTTGCGACAGTAGAAAATTATTTTTTGAATAATTTACTATAGAAAAGGCAATCCCTGGCGTATTTAAAATTTGCGACAGTATAAAATTAATTTTTGAAAAATTTACTATATAAATGGCAATCCCTGGCGTAATTAAAATTTGCGACAGTAGAAAATTATTTTTTGAATAATTTACTGTAGAAAAGGCAATCCCTGTCGCAATTAAAACTTGCTATAGTAAAAAATTATTTTTTGAATAATTTACTATAGAAAAAGGAAATCCCTGGCGTACTTAAAATTTGCGACAGGTAAAAATTATTTTTTGCAAAATTTACTATAGAAAAGGCAATCCCTGGCGCACTTAAAATTTGCGACAGTAAAAAATTATTTTTTGAATAATTTACTATAGAAAAGGCAATCCTTGGCGTAATTAAAATTTGCGACAGTAGAAAATTATTTTTTGAATAATTTACTACAGAAAAGGCATTCCCTGGCGCAATTAAAACTTGCGATAGTAAAAAATTATTTTTTGAATAATTTACTGTAGAAAAGGCAATCCCTGGCGTATTTAAAATTTGCGACAGTTGAAAATTATTTTTTGAATAACTTACTATAGAAAAGGCAATCCCTGGCGTAATTAAAATTTGCGACAGTATAAAATTATTTTTTGAATAATTTACTATAGAAAAGGCAATCCCTGGCGCACTTAAAATTTGCGACAGTAGAAAATTATTTTTTGAATAATTTACTATAGAAAAGGCAATCCCTGGCGTAATTAAAATTTGCGACAGTAGAAAATTATTTTTTGAATAATTTACTATGGAAAAGGCAATCCCTGGCGCACTTAAAATTTGCGACAGTAAAAAATTATTTTTTGAATAATTTACTATAGAAAAGGCAATCCCTGGCGTAATTAAAATTTGCGACAGTAGAAAATTATTTTTTGAATAATTTACTATAGAAAAGGCAATCCCTGGCGTATTTAAAATTTGCGACAGTTGAAAATTATTTTTTGAATAATTTACTATAGAAAAGGCAATCCCTGGCGTAATTAAAATTTGCGACAGTAGAAAATTATTTTTTGAATAATTTACTATAGAAAAGGCAATCCCTGGCGTATTAAAATTTGCGACAGTTGAAAATTATTTTTTGAATAATTTACTATAGAAAAGGCAATCCCTGGCGTAATTAAAATTTCCGACAGTATAAAATTATTTTTTGAATAATTTACTATAGAAAAGGCAATCCCTGGCGCACTTAAAATTTGCGACAGTAGAAAATTATTTTTTGAATAATTTACTATAAAAAAGGCAATCCCTGGCGTAATTAAAATTTGCGACAGTATAAAATTATTTTTAGAATAATTTACTATAGAAAAGGCAATCCCTGGCGCAATTAAAATTTGCGACAGTAGAAAATTATTTTTTGAGTAATTTACTATAGAAAAGGCAATCCCTGGCGTAATTAAAATTTGCGACAGTAGAAAATTATTTTTTGAATAATTTACTATAGAAAAGGCAATCCCTGGCGTAATTAAAACTTGCGACAGTAAAAAATTATTTTTTGAATAATTTACTATAGAAAAGGCAATCCCTGGCGTAATTAAAATTTGCGACAGTAGAAAATTATTTTTTGAATAATTTACTATAGAAAAGGCAATCCCTGGCGCAATTAAAATTTGCGACAGTAGAAAATTATGTTTTGAATAATTTACTATAGAAAAGGCAATCCCTGGCGTAATTAAAATTTGCGACAGTAGAAAATTATTTTTTGCATAATTTACTATAGAAAAGGCAATCCCTGGCGCACTTAAAATTTGCGACAGTAAAAAATTATTTTTTGAATAATTTACTATAGAAAAGGCAATCCCTGGCGCAATTAAAACTTGCGATAGTAAAAAACTCTTTTTTGAATAATTTACTGTAGAAAAGGCAATCCCTGGCGCAATTAAAATTTGCGACAGTATAAAATTATTTTTTGAATAATTTACTATAGAAAAGGCAATCCCTGGGATATTTAAAATTAGCGACAGTAAAAAGTTATTTTTTGAATAATTTACTATAGAAAAGGCGATCTCTGGCGTAATTAAAATCTGCGACAGTAGAAAATTATTTTTTGAATAATTTACTATAGAAAAGGCAATCCCTGGGATATTTAAAATTTGCGACAGTAAAAAATTATTTTTTGAATAATTTACTATAGAAAAGGCAATCCCTGGCGTAATTAAAATTTGCGACAGTTGAAAATTATTTTTTGAATAATTTACTATAGAAAAGGCAATCCCTGGCGCACTTAAAATTTGCGACAGTAGAAAATTATTTTTTGAAAAATTTACTATAGAAAAGGCAATCCCTGGCGCAATTAAAATTTGCCACAGTAGAAAATTATTTTTTGAATAATTTACTATAGAAAAGGCAATCACTGGCGCAATTACAATTTGCGACAGTTGAAAATTATTTTTTGAATAATTTACTATAGAAAAGGCAATCCCTGGCGCAATTAAAATTTGCGACAGTATAAAATTATTTTTTGAATAATTTACTATAGAAAAGACAATCCCTGGCGTAATCAAAATTTGCGACAGTACAAAATTATTTTTTGAATAATTTACTATAGAAAAGGCAATCCCTGGCGCACTTAAAATTTGCGACAGTAGAAAATTATTTTTTGAATAATTTACTATAGAAAAGGCAATCCCTGGCGCAATTAATATTTGCGACAGTTGAAAATTATTTTTTGAATAATTTACTATAGAAAAGGCAATCCCTGGCGTATTTAAAATTTGAGACAGAATAAAATTATTTTTTGAATAATTTACTATAGAAAAGGCAATCCCTGGCGCAATTAAAACTTGCGATAGTAAAAAATTATTTTTTGAATAATTTACTGTAGAAAAGGCAATCCCTGGCGCAATTAAAATTTGCGACAGTATAAAATTATTTTTTGAATAATTTACTATAGAAAAGGCAATCCCTGGCGCAATTAAAATTGGCGACAGTAGAAAATTATTTTTTGAATAATTTACTATAGAAAAGGCAATCCCTGGCGCACTTAAAATTTGCGACAGTATAAAATTATTTTTTGAATAATTTACTATAGAAAAGGCAATCCCTGGCGTATTTAAAATTTGCGACAGTAGAAAATTATTTTTTGAATAATTTACTATAGAAAAGGTAATCCCTGGCGCAATTAAAACTTGCGATAGTAAAAAATTATTTTTTGAATAATTTACTGTAGAAAAGGCAATCCCTGGCGCTATTAAAATTTGCGACAGTATAAAATTATTTTTTGAATAATTTACTATAGAAAAGGCAATCCCTGGCGCAATTAAAATTTGCGACAGTAAAAAATTATTTTTTGAATAATTTACTATAGAAAAGGCAATCCCTGGGATATTTAAAATTTGCGACAGTAAAAAATTATTTTTTGAATAATTTACTATAGAAAAGGCAATCCCTGGCGTAATTAAAATTTGCGACAGTAGAAAATTATTTTTTGAATAATTTACTATAGAAAAGGCAATCCCTGGCGTAATTAAAATTTGCGACAGTATAAAATTATTTTTTGAATAATATACTATAGAAAAGGCAATCCCTGTAGCACTTAAAATTTGCGACAGTATAAAATTATTTTTTGAATAATTTACTATAGAAAAGGCAATCCCTGGCGCAATTAAAATTTGCGACAGTAAAAAATTATTTTTTGAATAATTTACTATAGAAAAGGCAATCCCTGGCGCAATTAAAATTTGCGACAGTAGAAAGTTATTTTTTGCATAATTTACTATAGAAAAGGCAATCCCTGGCGCACTTAAAATTTGCGACAGTAAAAAATTATTTTTTGAATAATTTACTATAGTAAAGGCAATCCCTGGCGCAATTAAAACTTGCGATAGTAAAAAATTATTTTTTGAATAATTTACTGTAGAAAAGGCAATCCCTGGCGCAATTAAAATTTGCGACAGTATAAAATTATTTTTTGAATAATTTACTATAGAAAAGGCAATCCCTGGGATATTTAAAATTTGCGACAGTAAAAAATTATTTTTTGAATAATTTACTATAGAAAAGGCGATCTCTGGCGTAATTAAAATCTGCGACAGTAGAAAATTATTTTTTGAATAATTTACTATAGAAAAGGCAATCCCTGGGATATTTAAAATTTGCGACAGTAAAAAATTATTTTTTGAATAATTTACTATAGAAAAGGCAATCCCTGGCGTAATTAAAATTTGCGACAGTTGAAAATTATTTTTTGAATAATTTACTATAGAAAAGGCAATACCTGGCGCACTTAAAATTTGCGACAGTAGAAAATTATTTTTTGAAAAATTTACTATAGAAAAGGCAATCCCTGGCGCAATTAAAATTTGCGACAGTAGAAAATTATTTTTTGAATAATTTACTATAGAATAGGCAATCCCTGGCGCAATTAAAATTTGCGACAGTAGAAAATTATTTTTTGAATAATTTACTATAGAAAAGGCAATCCCTGGCGAAATAAAAATTTGCGACAGTAGAAAATTATTTTTTGCATAATTTACTATAGAAAAGGCAATCCCTGGCGCACTTAAAATTTGCGACAGTAAAAAATTATTTTTTGAATAATTTACTATAGAAAAGGCAATCCCTGGCGCAATTAAAACTTGCGATAGTAAAAAATTATTTTTTGAATAATTTACTGTAGAAAAGGCAATCCCTGGCGCAATTAAAATTTGCGACAGTATAAAATTATTTTTTGAATAATTTACTATAGAATAGGCAATCCCTGGCTCAATTAAAATTTGCGACAGTAGAAAATTATTTTTTGAATAATTTACTATAGAAAAGGCAATCCCTGGCGCAATTACAATTTGCGACATTTGAAAATTATTTTTTGAATAATTTACTATAGAAAAGGCAATCCCTGGCGCAATTAAAATTTGCGACAGTATAAAATTATTTTTTGAATAATTTACTATAGAAAAGACAATCCCTGGCGTAATTAAAGTTTGCGACAGTATAAAATTATTTTTTGAATAATTTACTATAGAAAAGGCAATCCCTGGCGCAATTAAAATTTGCGACAGTAAAAAATTATTTTTTTAATAATTTACTATAGAAAAGGCAATCCCTGGCGTAATTAAAATTTGCGACAGTTGAAAATTATTTTTTGAATAATTTACTATAGAAAAGGCAATCCCTGGCGCACTTAAAATTTTTGACAGTAGAAAATTATTTTTTGAAAAATTTACTATAGAAAAGGCAATCCCTGGCTCAATTAAAATTTGCGACAGTAGAAAATTATTTTTTGAATAATTTACTATAGAAAAGGCAATCCCTGACGCAATTACATTTTGCGACATTTGAAAATTATTTTTTGAATAATTTACTATAGAAAAGGCAATCCCTGGCGCAATTAAAATTTGCGACAGTATAAAATTATTTTTTGAATAATTTACTATAGAAAAGGCAATCCCTGGCGCAATTACAATTTGCGACAGTTGAAAATTATTTTTTGAATAATTTACTATAGAAAAGGCAATCCCTGGGATATTTAAAATTTGCGACAGTAAAAAATTATTTTTTGAATAATTTACTATAGAAAAGGCGATCTCTGGCGTAATTAAAATCTGCGACAGTAGAAAATTATTTTTTGAATAATTTACTATAGAAAAGGCAATCCCTGGGATATTTAAAATTTGCGAGAGTAAAAAATTATTTTTTGAATAATTTACTATAGAAAAGGCAATCCCTGGCGTAATTAAAATTTGCGACAGTTGAAAATTATTTTTTGAATAATTTACTATAGAAAAGGCAATCCCTGGCGCACTTAAAATTTGCGACAGTAGAAAATTATTTTTTGAAAAATTTACTATAGAAAAGGCAATCAATGGCTCAATTAAAATTTGCGACAGTAGAAAATTATTTTTTGAATAATTTACTATAGAAAAGGCAATCCCTGGCGCAATTACAATTTGCGACAGTTGAAAATTATTTTTTGAATAATTTACTATAGAAAAGGCAATCCCTGGCGCAATTAAAATTTGCGACAGTATAAAATTATTTTTTGAATAATTTACAATAGAAAAGACAATCCCTGGCGTAATTAAAATTTGCGACAGTATAAAATTATTTTTTGAATAATTTACTATAAAAAAGGCAATCCCTGGCGCACTTAAAATTTGAGACAGTAGAAAATTATTTTTTGAATAATTTACTATAGAAAAGGCAATCCCTGGCTAAATTAACATTTGCGACAGTTGAAAATTATTTTTTGAATAATTTACTATAGAAAAGGCAATCCCTGGCGTATTTAAAATTTGAGACAGAATAAAATTATTTTTTGAATAATTTACTATAGAAAATGCAATCCCTGGCGCAATTAAAACTTGCGATAGTAAAAAATTATTTTTTGAATAATTTACTGTAGAAAAGGCAATCCCTGGCGCAATTAAAATTTGCGACAGTATAAAATTATTTTTTGAATAATTTACTATAGAAAAGGCAATACCTGGCGCAATTAAAATTGGCGACAATAGAAAATTATTTTTTGAATAATTTACTATAGAAAAGGCAATCCCTGGCGCACTTAAAATTTGCGATAGTATAAAATTATTTTTTGAATAATTTACTATAGAAAAGGCAATCCCTGGCGTATTTAAAATTTGCGACAGTAGAAAATTATTTTTTGAATAATTTACTATAGAAAAGGCAATCCCTGGCGCAATTAAAACTTGCGATAGTAAAAAATTATTTTTTGAATAATTTACTGTAGAACAGGCAACCCCTGGCGCTATTAAAATTTGCGACAGTATAAAATTATTTTTTGAATAATTTACTATAGAAAAGGCAATCCCTGGCGCAATTAAAATTTGCGACAATAAAAAATTATTTTTTGAATAATTTACTATAGAAAAGGCAATCCCTGGCGTAATTAAAATTTGCGACAGTTGAAAATTATTTTTTGAATAATTTCCTATAGAAAAGGCAATCCCTGGCGTATTTAAAATTTGCGACAGTAAGAAATTAATTTGTGAGAAATTTACTATATAAAAGGCAAACCCTGTCGTAATTAAAATTTGCGATAGTATAAAATTATTTTTTGAATAATTTACTATAGAAAAGGCAATCCCTGGCTTAATTAAAATTTGCGAAAGTAGAAAATTATTTTTTGAATAATTTACTATAGAAAAGGCAATCCCTGGCGTAATTAAAATTTGCGACAGTAGAAAATTATTTTTTGAATAATTTACTATAGAAAAGGCAATCCCTGGCGCACTTAAAATTTGCGACAGTAGAAAATTATTTTTTGAATAATTTACTATATAAAAGGCAATCGCTGGCGCAATTAAAATTTGCGACAATTGAAAATTATTTTTTGAATAATTTACTATAGAAAAGGCAATCCCTGGGATATTTAAAATTTGCGACAGTTGAAAATTATTTTTTGAATAATTTACTATATAAAAGGCAATCCCTGGCGTAATTAAAATTTGCGATAGTATAAAATTATTTTTTGAATAATTTACTATAGAAAAGGCAATCCCTGGCGTAATTAAAATTTGCGACAGTAGAAAATTATTTTTTGAATAATTTACTATAGAAAAGGCAATCCCTGGCGTAATTAAAATTTGCGACAGTAGAAAATTATTTTTTGAATAATTTACTATAGAAAAGGCAATCCCTGGCGCAATTAAAATTGGCGACAGTAGAAAATTATTTTTTGAATAATTTACTATAGAAAAGGCAATCCCTGGCGTAGTTAAAATTTGCGACAGTTGAAAATTATTTTTTGAATAATTTACTATAGAAAAGGCAATCCCTGGCGGATTTGAAATTTGCGACAGTAAAAAATTATTTTTTGAATAATTTACTATAGAAAAGGCAATCCCTGGCGCAATTAAAACTTGCGATAGTAAAAAATTATTTTTTGAATAATTTACTGTAGAACAGGCAATCCCTGGCGCTATTAAAATTTGCGACAGTATAAAATTATTTTTTGAATAATTTACTATAGAAAAGGCAATCCCTGGCGCAATTAAAATTTGCGACAGTAAAAAATTATTTTTTGAATAATTTACTATAGAAAAGGCAATCCCTGGGATATTTAAAATTTGCGACAGTAAAAAAATAATTTTTTGAATAATTTACTATAGAAAAGGCAATCTCTGGCGTAATTAAAATTTGCGACAGTAGAAAATTATTTTTTGAATAATTTACTATAGAAAAGGCAATCCCTGGCGTAATTAAAATTTGCGACAGTATAAAATTATTTTTTGAATAATATACTATAGAAAAGGCAATCCCTGGCGCACTTAAAATTTGCGACAGTAAAAAATTATTTTTTGAATAATTTACTATAGAAAAGGCAATCCCTGGCGCAATTAAAATTTGCGACAGTAAAAAATTATTTTTTGAATAATTTACTATAGAAAAGGCAATCCCTGGCGCAATTAAAATTTGCGACAGTAAAAAATTATTTTTTGAATAATTTACTATAGAAAAGGCAATCCCTGGCGTAATTAAAATTTGCGACAGTTGAAAATTATTTTGTGAGAAATTTACTATAGAAAAGGCAATCCCTGGCGTAATTAAAATTTGCGATAGTTGAAAATTATTTTTTGAATAATTTCCTATAGAAAAGGCAATCCCTGGCGTATTTAAAATTTGCGACAGTAAGAAATTAATTTGTGAAAAATTTACTATATAAAAGGCAATCCCTGGCGTAATTAAAATTTGCGATAGTATAAAATTATTTTTTGAATAATTTACTATAGAAAAGGCAATCCCTGGCGTAATTAAAATTTGCGACAGTAGAAAATTATTTTTTGAATAATTTACTATAGAAAAGGCAATCCCTGGCGTAATTAAAATTTGCGACAGTAGAAAATTATTTTTTGAATGATTTACTATAGAAAACGCAATCCCTGGCGCACTTAAAATTTGCGACAATAGAAAATTATTTTTTGAATAATTTACTATATAAAAGGCAATACCTGGCGCAATTAAAATTTGCGACAGTTGAAAATTATTTTTTGAATAATTTACTATAGAAAAGGCAATCCCTGGGATATTTAAGATATGCGACAGTTGAAAATTATTTTTTGAATAATTTACTATATAAAAGGCAATCCCTGGCGTAATTAAAATTTGCGATAGTATAAAATTATTTTTTGAATAATTTACTATAGAAAAGGCAATCCCTGGCGTAATTAAAATTTGCGACAGTAAAAAATTATTTTTTGAATAATTTACTATAGAAAAGGCAATCCCTGGCGTAATTAAAATTTGCGACAGTAGAAAATTATTTTTTGAATAATTTACTATAGAAAAGGCAATCCCTGGCGCAATTAAAACTTGCGACAGTAAAAAATTATTTTTTGAATAATTTACTATAGAAAAGGCAATCCCTGGCGTAATTAAAATTTGCGACAGTATAAAATTATTTTTTGAATAATATACTATAGAAAAGGCAATCCCTGGCGCACTTAAAATTTGCGACAGTATAAAATTATTTTTTGAATAATTTACTATAGAAAAGGCAATCCCTGGCGCAATTAAAACTTGCGATAGTAAAAAATTATTTTTTGAATAATTTACTGTAGAACAGGCAATCCCTGGCGCTATTAAAATTTGCAACAGTATAAAATTATTTTTTGAATAATTTACTATAGAAAAGGCAATCCCTGGCGCAATTAAAATTTGCGACAGTAAAAAATTATTTTTTGAATAATTTACTATAGAAAAGGCAATCCCTGGGATATTTAAAATTTGCGACAGTAAAAAATTATTTTTTGAATAATTTACTATAGA
Source organism: Dioctria linearis (assembly GCA_963930735.1). Lineage (NCBI taxonomy): Eukaryota > Metazoa > Arthropoda > Insecta > Diptera > Asilidae > Dioctria > Dioctria linearis. The sequence goes on from CAWVNZ010003058.1 coordinate 67,568, forward strand.
AAAGGCAATCCCTGGCGTAATTAAAACTTGCGACAGTAGAAAATTATTTTTTGAATAATTTACTTTAGAAAAGGCAATCCCTGGCGTATTCAAAATTTGCGACAGTATAAAATTATTTTTTGAATAATATACTATAGAAAAGGCAATCCCTGGCGCACTTAAAATTTGCGACAGTATAAAATTATTTTTTGAATAATTTACTATAGAAAAGGCAATCCCTGGCGCAATTAAAATTTGCGACAGTAAAAAATTATTTTTTGAATAATTTACTATAGAAAAGGCAATCCCTGGCGCAATTAAAATTTGCGACAGTAAAAAATTATTTTTTGAATAATTTACTATAGAAAAGGCAATCCCTGGAGTAATTAAAATTTGCGACAGTTGAAAATTATTTTGTGAGAAATTTACTATAGAAAAGGCAATCCCTGGCGTAATTAAAATTTGCGACAGTTGAAAATTATTTTTTGAATAATTTCCTATAGAAAAGGCAATCCCTGGCGTATTTAAAATTTGCGACAGTAAGAAATTAATTTGTGAGAAATTTACTATATAAAAGGCAATCCCTGGCGTAATTAAAATTTGCGATAGTATAAAATTATTTTTTGAATAATTTACTATAGAAAAGGCAATCCCTGGCGTAATTAAAATTTGCGACAGTAGAAAATTATTTTTTGAATAATTTACTATAGAAAAGGCAATCCCTGGCGTAATTAAAATTTGCGACAGTATAAAATTATTTTTTAATAATTTACTATAGAAAAGGCAATCCCTGGCGCACTTAAAATTTGCGACAGTAGAAAATTATTTTTTGAATAATTTACTATATAAAAGGCAATCCCTGGCGCAATTAAAATTTGCGACAGTTGAAAATTATTTTTTGAATAATTTACTATAGAAAAGGCAATCCCTGGGATATTTAAAATTTGCGACAGTTGAAAATTATTTTTTGAATAATTTACTATATAAAAGGCAATCCCTGGCGTAATTAAAATTTGCGATAGTATAAAATTATTTTTTGAATAATTTACTATAGAAAAGGCAATACCTGGCGTAATTAAAATTTGCGACAGTAGGAAATTATTTTTTGAATAATTTACTATAGAAAAGGCAATCCCTGGCGTAATTAAAATTTGCGACAGTAGAAAATTATTTTTTGAATAATTTACTATAGAAAAGGCAATCCCTGGCGCAATTAAAATTGGCGACAGTAGAAAATTATTTTTTGAATAATTTACTATAGAAAAGGCAATCCCTGGCGTAGTTAAAATTTGCGACAGTAGAAAAGTATTTTTTGAATAATTTACTATAGAAAAGGCAATCCCTGGCGGATTTGGAATTTGCGACAGTAAAAAATTATTTTTTGAATAATTTACTATAGAAAAGGCAATCCCTGGGATATTTAAAATTTGCGACAGTAAAAAAATAATTTTTTGAATAATTTACTATAGAAAAGGCAATCCCTGGCGTAATTAAAATTTGCGACAGTAGAAAATTATTTTTTGAATAATTTACTATAGAAAAGGCAATCCCTGGCGCAATTAAAATTTGCGACAGTAAAAAATTATTTTTTGAATAATTTACTATAGAAAAGGCAATCCCTGGCGCAATTAAAATTTGCGACAGTAAAAAATTATTTTTTGAATAATTTACTATAGAAAAGGCAATCCCTGGCGTAATTAAAATTTGCGACAGTTGAAAATTATTTTTTGAATAATTTACTATAGAAAAGGCAATCCCTGGCGCAATTAAAATTGGCGACAGTAGAAAATTATTTTTTGAATAATTTACTATAGAAAAGGCAATCCCTGGCGTAGTTAAAATTTGCGACAGTAGAAAAGTATTTTTTGAATAATTTACTATAGAAAAGGCAATCCCTGGCGGATTTGGAATTTGCGACAGTAAAAAATTATTTTTTGAATAATTTACTATAGAAAAGGCAATCCCTGGGATATTTAAAATTTGCGACAGTAAAAAAATAATTTTTTGAATAATTTACTATAGAAAAGGCAATCCCTGGCGTAATTAAAATTTGCGACAGTAGAAAATTATTTTTTGAATAATTTACTATAGAAAAGGCAATCCCTGGCGTAATTAAAATTTGCGACAGTATAAAATTATTTTTGGAATAATATACTATAGAAAAGGCAATCCCTGGCGCACTTAAAATTTGCGACAGTAAAAAATTATTTTTTGAATAATTTACTATAGAAAAGGCAATCCCTGGCGCAATTAAAATTTGCGACAGTAAAAAATTATTTTTTGAATAATTTACTATAGAAAAGGCAATCCCTGGCGCAATTAAAATTTGCGACAGTAAAAAATTATTTTTTGAATAATTTACTATAGAAAGGGCAATCCCTGGCGTAATTAAAATTTGCGACAGTTGAAAATTATTTTGTGAGAAATTTACTATAGAAAAGGCAATCCCTGGCGTAATTAAAATTTGCGATAGTTGAAAATTATTTTTTGAATAATTTCCTATAGAAAAGGCAATCCCTGGCGTATTTAAAATTTGCGACAGTAAGAAATTAATTTGTGAAAAATTTACTATATAAAAGGCAATCCCTGGCGTAATTAAAATTTGCGATAGTATAAAATTATTTTTTGAATAATTTACTATAGAAAAGGCAATCCCTGGCGTAATTAAAATTTGCGACAGTAGAAAATTATTTTGTGAATAATTTACTATAGAAAAGGCAATCCCTGGCGTAATTAAAATTTGCGACAGTAGAAAATTATTTTTTGAATAATAAAGGCAATCCCTGGCGCACTTAAAATTTGCGACAGTAGAAAATTATTTTTTGAATAATTTACTATATAAAAGGCAATCCCTGGCGCAATTAAAATTTGCGACAGTTGAAAATTATTTTTTGAATAATTTACTATAGAAAAGGCAATCCCTGGGATATTTAAAATTTGCGACAGTTGAAAATTATTTTTTGAATAATTTACTATATAAAAGGCAATCCCTGGCGTAATTAAAATTTGCGATAGTATAAATTTATTTTTTGAATAATTTACTATAGAAAAGGCAATCCCTGGCGTAATTAAAATTTCCGACAGTAGAAAATTATTTTTTGAATAATTTACTATAGAAAAGGCAATCCCTGGCGTAATTAAAATTTGCGACAGTAGAAAATTATTTTTTGAATAATTTACTATAGAAAAGGCAATCCCTGGCGTAATTAAAATTTCCGACAGTAGAAAATTATTTTTTGAATAATTTACTATAGAAAAGGCAATGCCTGGCGTAGGTAAAATTTGCGACAGTAGAAAATTATTTTTTGAATAATTTACTATAGAAAAGGCAATCCCTGGCGGATTTGAAATTTGCGACAGTAAAAAATTATTTTTTGAATAATTTACTATAGAAAAAGCAATCCCTGGCGTAATTAAAATTTGCGACAGTAGAAAATTATTTTTTGAATAATTTACTATAGAAAAGGCAATCCCTGGCGTAATTAAAATTTGCGACATTAGAAAATTATTTTTTGAATAATTTACTATAGAAAAGGCAATCCCTGGTGTATTTAAAATTTGCGACATTATAAAATTAATTTTTGAAAAATTTACTATATAAAAGGCAATCCCTGGCGTAATTAAAATTTGCGACAGTAGAAAATTATTTTTTGAATAATTTACTGTAGAAAAGGCAATCCCTGGCGCAATTAAAACTTGCGATAGTAAAAAATTATTTTTTGAATAATTTACTATAGAAAAGGCAATCCCTGGCGTAATTAAAATTTGCGACAGTAAAAAATTATTTTTTGCAAAATTTACTATAGAAAAGGCAATCCCTGGCGCACTTAAAATTTGCGACAGTGAAAAATTATTTTTTGAATAATTTACTATAGAAAAGGCAATCCCTGGCGTAATTAAAATTTGCGACAGTAGAAAATTATTTTTTGAATAATTTACAATTGAAAAGGCAATCCCTGGCGCAATTAAAACTTGCGATAGTAAAAAATTATTTTTTGAATAATTTACTGTAGAAAAGGCAATCCCTGGCGTAATTAAAACTTGCGATAGTAAAAAATTATTTTTTGAATAATTTACTATAGAAAAGGCAATCCCTGGCGTAATTAAAATTTGCGACAGTTGAAAATTATTTTTTGAATAATTTACTATAGAAAAGGCAATCCCTGGCTTAATTAAAATTTGCGACAGTAGAAAATTATTTTTTGAATAATTTACTATAGAAAAGGCAATCCCTGGCGTAATTAAAAGTTGCGGCAGTTGAAAATTATTTTTTGAATAATTTACTATAGAAAAGGCAATCCCTGGCGTAATTAAAATTTGCGACAGTATAAAATTATTTTTTGAATAATATACTATAGAAAAGGCAATCCCTGGCGCACTTAAAATTTGCGACAGTATAAAATTATTTTTTGAATAATTTACTATAGAAAAGGCAATCCCTGGCGCAATTAAAACTTGCGATAGTAAAAAATTATTTTTTGAATAATTTACTGTAGAACAGGCAATCCCTGGCGCTATTAAAATTTGCAACAGTATAAAATTATTTTTTGAATAATTTACTATAGAAAAGGCAATCCCTGGCGCAATTAAAATTTGCGACAGTAAAAAATTATTTTTTGAATAATTTACTATAGAAAAGGCAATCCCTGGGATATTTAAAATTTGCGACAGTAAAAAATTATTTTTTGAATAATTTACTATAGAAAAGGCAATCCCTGGCGTAATTAAAATTTGCGACAGTAGAAAATTATTTTTTGAATAATTTACTTTAGAAAAGGCAATCCCTGGCGTATTTAAAATTTGCGACAGTATAAAATTATTTTTTGAATAATATACTATAGAAAAGGCAATCCCTGGCGCACTTAAAATTTGCGACAGTATAAAATTATTTTTTGAATAATTTACTATAGGAAAGGCAATCCCTGGCGCAATTAAAATTTGCGACAGTAAAAAATTATTTTTTGAATAATTTACTATAGAAAAGGCAATCCCTGGCGCAATTAAAATTTGCGACAGTAAAAAATTATTTTTTGAATAATTTACTATAGAAAAGGCAATCCCTGGCGTAATTAAAATTTGCGACAGTTGAAAATTATTTTGTGAGAAATTTACTATAGAAAAGGCAATCCCTGGCGTAATTAAAATTTGCGACAGTTGAAAATTATTTTTTGAATAATTTCCTATAGAAAAGGCAATCCATGGCGTATTTAAAATTTGCGACAGTAAGAAATTAATTTGTGAGAAATTTACTATATAAAAGGCAATCCCTGGCGTAATTAAAATTTGCGATAGTATAAAATTATTTTTTGAATAATTTACTATAGAAAAGGCAATCCCTGGCGTAATTAAAATTTGCCACAGTAGAAAATTATTTTTTGAATAATTTACTATAGAAAAGGCAATCCCTGGCGTAATTAAAATTTGCGACAGTATAAAATTATTTTTTAATAATTTACTATAGAAAAGGCAATCCCTGGCGCACTTAAAATTTGCGACAGTAGAAAATTATTTTTTGAATAATTTACTATATAAAAGGCAATCCCTGGCGCAATTAAAATTTGCGACAGTTGAAAATTATTTTTTGAATAATTTACTATAGAAAAGGCAATCCCTGGGATATTTAAAATTTGCGACAGTTGAAAATTATTTTTTGAATAATTTACTATATAAAAGGCAATCCCTGGCGTAATTAAAATTTGCGATAGTATAAAATTATTTTTTGAATAATTTACTATAGAAAAGGCAATACCTGGCGTAATTAAAATTTGCGACAGTAGGAAATTATTTTTTGAATAATTTACTATAGAAAAGGCAATCCCTGGCGTAATTAAAATTTGCGACAGTAGAAAATTATTTTTTGAATAATTTACTATAGAAAAGGCAATCCCTGGCGCACTTAAAATTGGCGACAGTAGAAAATTATTTTTTGAATAATTTACTATAGAAAAGGCAATCCCTGGCGTAGTTAAAATTTGCGACAGTAGAAAAGTATTTTTTGAATAATTTACTATAGAAAAGGCAATCCCTGGCGGATTTGGAATTTGCGACAGTAAAAAATTATTTTTTGAATAATTTACTATAGAAATGGCAATCCCTGGCGCAATTAAAACTTGCGATAGTAAAAAATTATTTTTTGAATAATTTACTGTAGAACAGGCAATCCCTGGCGCTATTAAAATTTGCGACAGTATAAAATTATTTTTTGAATAATTTACTATAGAAAAGGCAATCCCTGGCGCATTTAAAATTTGCGACAGTAAAAAATTATTTTTTGAATAATTTACTATAGAAAAGGCAATCCCTGGGATATTTAAAATTTGCGACAGTAAAAAATTATTTTTTGAATAATTTACTATAGAAAAGGCAATCCCTGGCGTAATTAAAATTTGCGACAGTAGAAAATTATTTTTTGAATAATTTTCTTTAGAAAAGGCAATCCCTGGCGTATTTAAAATTTGCGACAGTATAAAATTATTTTTTGAATAATATACTATAGAAAAGGCAATCCCTGGTGCACTTAAAATTTGCGACAGTATAAAATTATTTTTTGAATAATTTACTATAGAAAAGGCAATCCCTGGCGCAATTAAAATTTGCGACAGTAAAAAATTATTTTTTGAATAATTTACTAGAGAAAAGGCAATCCCTGGCGCAATTAAAATTTGCGACAGTAAAAAATTATTTTTTGAATAATTTACTATAGAAAAGGCAATCCCTGGCGTAATTAAAATTTGAGACAGTTGAAAATTATTTTGTGAGAAATTTACTATAGAAAAGGCAATCCCTGGCGTAATTAAAATTTGCGACAGTTGAAAATTATTTTTTGAATAATTTCCTATAGAAAAGGCAATCCCTGGCGTATTTAAAATTTGCGACAGTAAGAAATTAATTTGTGAGAAATTTACTATATAAAAGGCAATCCCTGGCGTAATTAAAATTTGCGATAGTATAAAATTATTTTTTGAATAATTTACTATAGAAAAGGCAATCCCTGGCGTAATTAAAATTTGCCACAGTAGAAAATTATTTTTTGAATAATTTACTATAGAAAAGGCAATCCCTGGCGTAATTAAAATTTGCGACAGTATAAAATTATTTTTTAATAATTTACTATAGAAAAGGCAATCCCTGGCGCACTTAAAATTTGCGACAGTAGAAAATTATTTTTTGAATAATTTACTATATAAAAGGCAATCCCTGGCGCAATTAAAATTTGCGACAGTTGAAAATTATTTTTTGAATAATTTACTATAGAAAAGGCAATCCCTGGGATATTTAAAATTTGCGACAGTTGAAAATTATTTTTTGAATAATTTACTATATAAAAGGCAATCCCTGGCGTAATTAAAATTTGCGATAGTATAAAATTATTTTTTGAATAATTTACTATAGAAAAGGCAATACCTGGCGTAATTAAAATTTGCGACAGTAGGAAATTATTTTTTGAATAATTTACTATAGAAAAGGCAATCCCTGGCGTAATTAAAATTTGCGACAGTAGAAAATTATTTTTTGAATAATTTACTATAGAAAAGGCAATCCCTGGCGCAATTAAAATTGGCGACAGTAGAAAATTATTTTTTGAATAATTTACTATAGAAAAGGCAATCCCTGGCGTAGTTAAAATTTGCGACAGTAGAAAAGTATTTTTTGAATAATTTACTATAGAAAAGGCAATCCCTGGCGGATTTGGAATTTGCGACAGTAAAAAATTATTTTTTGAATAATTTACTATAGAAATGGCAATCCCTGGCGCAATTAAAACTTGCGATAGTAAAAAATTATTTTTTGAATAATTTACTGTAGAACAGGCAATCCCTGGCGCTATTAAAATTTGCGACAGTATAAAATTATTTTTTGAATAATTTACTATAGAAAAGGCAATCCCTGGCGCATTTAAAATTTGCGACAGTAAAAAATTATTTTTTGAATAATTTACTATAGAAAAGGCAATCCCTGGGATATTTAAAATTTGCGACAGTAAAAAAATAATTTTTTGAATAATTTACTATAGAAAAGGCAATCCCTGGCGTAATTAAAATTTGCGACAGTAGAAAATTATTTTTTGAATAATTTACTATAGAAAAGGCAATCCCTGGCGTAATTAAAATTTGCGACAGTATAAAATTATTTTTGGAATAATATACTATAGAAAAGGCAATCCCTGGCGCACTTAAAATTTGCGACAGTAAAAAATTATTTTTTGAATAATTTACTATAGAAAAGGCAATCCCTGGCGCAATTAAAATTTGCGACAGTAAAAAATTATTTTTTGAATAATTTACTATAGAAAAGGCAATCCCTGGCGCAATTAAAATTTGCGACAGTAAAAAATTATTTTTTGAATAATTTACTATAGAAAAGGCAATCCCTGGCGTAATTAAAATTTGCGACAGTTGAAAATTATTTTGTGAGAAATTTACTATAGAAAAGGCAATCCCTGGCGTAATTAAAATTTGCGATAGTTGAAAATTATTTTTTGAATAATTTCCTATAGAAAAGGCAATCCCTGGCGTATTTAAAATTTGCGACAGGAAGAAATTAATTTGTGAAAAATTTACTATATAAAAGGCAATCCCTGGCGTAATTAAAATTTGCGATAGTATAAAATTATTTTTTGAATAATTTACTATAGAAAAGGCAATCCCTGGCGTAATTAAAATTTGCGACAGTAGAAAATTATTTTTTGAAT